>NW_006500346.1:531397-552831 GCF_000471905.2 Amborella trichopoda | reverse complement strand
ACGTAGTACGGGTACGAGTAGGTAGGTAGGTAGGAGGAGGAGAGAGAGAGAGAGAGAGAGAGAGAGTAGTAGGAGAGAGAGTGAGAGAGAGAGAGAGAGAGAGAGAGAGGGAGGGGTTGTTTGGGACAGGAGTGAGAAAGAAAGGGAGGAAGGGAGGGGCTGTTAGGTCTCCCAAAGCTTTAGCCTTTAAGGAATTGGTACTCTTCACTCATGTTTCCTTTTTTGTGCAACTGAGCTTCTCTTATGGGTGTGTGTGTGTATGTGCACGCACGTGCATGCAGGTGCGCACACATTGTATATATTTATGAGTAACTGAGCTTCTTCTTGCAGCATGATCCTCTTGGCAATGCTTTTAAGTTAGTTGTTTCAATGTATAAGCTCGCTCGGTTGGGAGTAGTTTGCTTTGATTCGGGATCGGACTCGCTCGAGTCACTCAGACCTGGCAGGGTGCCAGTTCCGGATGACTAACCCCAAAAACAGGGCAAGTCTGATCCAAGCTAAAGATTTTCTTTATACTTTTATTGAGACTCTGCCAAGTTGGACTCTCAATTGGGCTTCGGACCCTAGCGGGTCCTCGACTGAGTTCAGGCTTTCCAACACTGCATAAAACTTTTGTCTGTCTTTTTTTCTTCTTTAGGTTGTGGACATGGGATTTGCATCAGATGTGCCCTCTATCTTTGCTCCACCAACAATAATACCTTCGATGTAGTGGGTCCACCTGGCTCCATACCCTGTCCTCTCTGCCGTAATGGAATCGTCGCCTTCTCGAGACTTCCTGGCTTCCCAGGAAAAGACCTCAAACTAAACCTCTCTCTAGGGCTTTGTACGCCATGTATGCTCCACTCTTGTGACCCTGAGCCACCTTCAACACTGGCTTCTTCTAAACCCGAATATCGAAAGAACAGGGTTGCCTCGGTTTCCTCAGAGCTCTTTTGTTCGGTTTCTTGTAGCCCTTTCCCGTCAGTTGCCATTCCTTCATGCACTTGTAATGATGACCCTTGTCCTTCTTTGGAAACTGATGAGAGAGAAAATCAAGAGAGAGAAACACAAGACCGGACATCAGAGACTCAAGGAAATGCTTCTTTGGCAGAGGAGGAGAAGATGGAAGGGGCGTGGATAGAGAAAACGAGCTGTTCAAAGATGTTTTGGAATAGAAGAAGCTGTCACAGAGAGCATCAGTGCACATCGGAGATAAATGCTTGACTGGTTTGAAGGAGAGAGCTGCTAATTCAATATGGTGTTGCTGGTTGAAAGGAACTAGGAACTAGGATACGTTGTTGGGTTTTTACCTGTTTCCATTTTTTCTCGTTTTCTTTCCCTTCACAGATGAAGAAAGTAGGCAGGACTCCAACCCATGTTCCAGTGGTTTCAAGTCACCACGGTTTCGCCACCTTCGGATTATTTAACAGAAATATGACACACAGGATAGGAATCTCTCTCTCTCTCTCTCTCTCTCTCAATTTGTGTTAATTGAGGAGTGCCGGCACTCACCGCTTGATGTACAGACTTGGTGTTGTAAGAGTAATTCTCCACGAGTAAATTTGAGGAATCGGATCAAAATGTTTTGAGTAGGCTTCATGGCCGCTGCATTCTCTTTTATAGGTTTGTGAATAATGTGATACCAGTGGTTCCCATAAAAAGAGTACCGTGTTTTTGTTTAGGGAAAGTATAGAATGAGACCATTTACCATGATACAAGGTGGTCACATTAATATCGACCATTGGATGTGAAATTGGGTGGCTGCAATTATTTAATTGACTAAGTTCAAACTTTAAAAGAAATTTTATCATATTTTGTGATACATCAAAGCTATCAAATTTCACATCAAATGATTGAAAAGAATTGTGCCACCATGTATAAAATGTAAATGGTCTCATTGTATACAATCCCGTTTGTTTAATGACTTTTGTTAATTTGGTTATGAATCTAGGCTAATTCAGTAGTCATGTATTTTGTATTTTAATTTTTATTTTTATTTTAAAAATCTAATTCATTTCAAATTTTGAGCATCTATTATTTAAAAATAGGTGAATTTAATCAAAATATTTAAAAAATAATTTATAGAATATAAATTGGTCAAAATATTCTTGAAAATTATAGTAGTATTTTTATTAATTTATTTTTTTATAAATACCTTTTTGGAAAATTGTAGATACCCCTTAAAGTAGGTTTTCTAGACAACCTATTTTCAATCAATTTTTTTTTTTTTAGCAACTTTTAGCGCAAAACCAAAATTTTAGAAAATACCTTCGAGTCAAAAAGTCATAATTTTAGACAAATGTACCTGTCATCTCCAAATCTCCCATGCCCCCACGCATTATCTCGTCTCTTGGTGCTGTGTTCACATATCTTGGTTCGGCATCTCAACATGACTTCCCACGGTCCGACACTCTAACCAAGGGGTATGGCAACTTGTTCAAATGGTCCGGCACATCCATGTCTCGGTCCGACAGTTGTGGCTTGATCAGTCTTCACATGGTCCGGCAATTTTTGCACTCGATCCGACACTTTTTCTCTCGGTTCGGCAATATTTGTTTCCAATCTGACACTATTCTAATTCAATTTGATATTTTCTAATATGCTTTATAAACAAGTATTGCTCACATTGATTTTACTTGCACTTCTATGTCTCCATCTAGCCATCTCCAAATAATTGAGATAAAGTTTGGATGATGATAACTTTCATTTCTCTATTTGCCCTTTTAAATTTTTGTTTCTATTATGTTGTTTATATATATATATATATATATATATATAACTTCTCATTTCTAAAGAAAGTTTTCAGCCTCTGCATTTTTCTTTCGTTTTTGTAATCTTTTAAGGAGTGACCTTCCCTTTTTTCAAAGTTTCTAATTGGTTTTTTGTCACATTGCTTGCCTTTGTTTCTTAGCATCTTGTGCTCTTCATTTCTCCATATTTTTGGACAGGTACTAGCTTACAAGCTAGTCCCATTTACAGTTTCTAGGGCTCTTTCTCTCTTGTCTAAATAACATCAAACCCCAACTCTTCAAAGCAGTCTTTCAAAAAATCCCAAATCGCACCCCGGTCACATCAGAACCTAGCGACTCTGGATGAAAAAGCACCAGAATCACTTTAGTTTCCTGTTTTTCTATTTTTTTCCTTTCAAAGTTGTTTTTACTCGTGACCGCTGAGTCACATTGGGGTAGGGTGTGGCAACGGATTTGACCAGACCTAGGACTCGACAAGTAGACCCGACCAGAATTATACAGGCCTATGTCGGTATTCATTAATATTGCCACTACGTTTGCTTTTTAGGAATTTTCAGTTATTACATCATGCACTAAGGAATATGGGTATATATGGGTATTCATAAATGTTGTGCAAGAGTGTAAATGTTGTCAATAACGTGTAATATAGGAATATGATGGTTTAAAAAGGACAAAAAAAAAAAGACTCATAATCATAGGGTGGCAATAGAGTCGACCAGACTCGGGACCTGACGGGTGGACCCGACCTCGGGTCCAGGTCCAGCCGGACTCGACTAGTGCCAGTAGGAGCCTGATTCCAAAATTTGAAACTCTGCTACGATGCATGTTGGCTCTTCCAAGCTAAATTTGGCAGCCAAAAACCAACCACCATAAAATTTGACAGTTGAGCATATTAATATAAAATACGCCAAACAATTATGAGAGTGGTACAGCAGACGGGGTATCCGGAGATGAAGCATAGTTATGGGCCAATGCCTAAGGTGGGAATTCCGGTTCATCTCCATAGCAAACAATTGAGAATGGACAGTCGATGTTCTTCCTCTGTGTTACGCATATTAGAGTGATTTACGTATGGATCTTAAAATTTTGGATAAAATACAAAGTGCCCAACTAATAAAAAAATTAAAATTTGGGTTGAACGAAAGGTAATTTTGAAAAAATAAAAAATAAAAAAAAAAAAAATGTGGGTTGAGTGACTTTCGTAATTTCTACATGAAACAATTCATATTTTACCTAAAATTTTAGGATCTGTACGTAAATGGTGTGCATCAAGGGAAGCAATTATAGATGTCTCCTGAATCCTGATGCACCCAACATCCATCATAGAGATGGATGTAAGAAGGTGTTGGTCCCACTATAACCCACAAAACCATAATCTGAAAACCGCATCAAAAAATATTATTTTATTTTTAAATAGATTTTGGAGGGAGGAGTAATATGTAGATCAGTCGGCAGACTCATAAAAACCTTGTCCCTCATATCATGGATTTCCCATTGTTTATAATTGGAATTAGGTGAGCCATCACCATTCCAACTTTGCACTCTAAGACAAACTTCATCAAAATTTAACTCTACATTTAAGTGGTGAAGTTCTGGTGGACCCCTTAAAAAGTTTTTCAATATAATATGGCGCATGTAAATTTCAAGCGTAAGTTTGAGCACGTACAAGGTGGTCCCACAAGTCCAATCGAGCTTTTAGACTCGCACCCAAAACACGGTCTAGGGGAATTTTTTTGAACTAAATTGTCAATTTCAATAAGATAGGTCTTGATTTTGTGTACAAGTCCCCAAATCCACTTCCATTAATCGATTTTCACTTCAAAGCTCTGAGTCCCATCTTTCCTTTCACAAAGTTGGGAAGCCGCTCTACCATGGAACGAACAACGAACGTGGGGTTCCTTAAAACATCAATTATCGTGTACATAACAAACACATGAGTGCTACACAGCATCCTCGAAACAAACACATTCAAGATGTCATATTGTAGCACCTTGTTATGAAGGGCCCAAGCCTAGATTGAATCTGGTAGGGCATTCTTATTTAAAGGCATCCAAAATCCTTTTTTTGAGAATAAAAAAAAAAAAAGAAAGAAAAAAGAACTAAAGACGATCAATATCTAATTTTGGGTGCTTCACCACTCGCCAAAACAATTTGGATCGGCAGGACCACTTAGATTGGATGGAATACTTAGACTAAGGCTGGGCTGTCTCATCATTTTCAGGCGTGAGCTCGGACACTATCACCGGGATTCCGACTGAACAATGGACAGCTCTTTATTTATAAGAAAGGCAGAAAGAAATAAGAGCTAGCTATAATCTGGACCTCCACCTCTGGCCATAGATGTGTGAAAGTCATTGTGCTAACATACATCCATTTTCTTGCTTGCACTAAATGATTTGCTTTTTTACGCAGTAGTTTTCTTCGCATTGCATCTTCTTGTTTTCTTCGCTTCTAAAATGAGGGCTAACCCATTCAATCGTCCCTCCACGAAATCCTTGGTGACCAAGGACCTTCTGTTTGACCACGACTGGGGCGGGTAGAGAGAATGAATCCGATACTTACCAATTAAGAAAATCAGATACGAGAAAAAGAGATGGCAGCTAACAGCTATAATACAGAGGGAGAGAGGGCGGGGGGGGGGGCGTGATTTACATGTAATTTGGCTTTTGAACCGACCGGTCACCCATCACACACCCAAGAAAAGCTCTGAACCAGATCACCGAAAGCAACCTCGAAGAGAGAGAGAGAGAGAGAGAGTTTTGCTTGAAGCCCACTTGTTGTCAATCAAAAAGGAGTGAAGAGAGCCAGATCAATGAAAGCGGCATCCAGAAAGGTGAAGGACTCCCCCTCCACCATTCCATTCGTAAATAAAGGCATATAATAACTCACCACTTTCTGCCCCCCACCTTCCCTAATGGCAAAGGCTAAATGACCCCACCCTTGCACCAACCATATTTACACTGCTGCCATCTTGTGATCCAACAAATTTAAAGGAGAAGCCCTTTTTTTGTCCCTTTTCAATTCTCTATCACCATAACCACCTCCGTAAATAAAAGAATTACATTAGTATATGGACCCCAAAATGAACCCAAAAAAGAGAACAAAAATAATAACAATACCAAACACCAACTCCCTCTAAACCCGTCCGCCCGCCGCCATCATCAGGCCAACAAACCTCCTTATCAAAGGAACGAGTGAATGACAAATTAGAGAACCCATATTCTCAAAATCATCTGTTACTTCTACAAATGCATAGGGGCCAAATTACAGCCACCCCAACTCTCATGGGTCTTCAGTGTTCTTTTGAACAATCTCAAAATGGCTGCTGCCACCCCACTTTCCCCCTTTTTGGTATTCTTCCTTTTCGAACACCAATTTTACAAGGGTGGCCACACGGCACTGAGTTTCTTGTGTTTCTTGTCCTTCTTACACAGATTTCACATGGGTCTTTGCCACTCAAATATCCATGTGCAATTGCCAGGAAAGCTCAATCCCAAGTGGAGAGAGACAAGTCATGCACCAAAAATCCCGTCTTTTCCACAGCCAAACACTCATAGACGGACCGGCAACCCATAGTTGTGGAATGATCTGATCCGTCCATCCCATCCAGCTGTCACAATCACAAGGCCCCACGTATGAGGGGAAGCAAACATTCCCTCACTGGCAGTCTTAAGAAACTTGAACTGCGATTTACAAGTGCTTTGGGCCGAGCTCAAAGCATCAGTAGAGGGAAGCTTCTCCTCAGGCCAAGTGGCTGAGCCCCTTGCAAGGCTATCCGCAAAGAACCCATGACCTAGAGAGAAGCGATCAGGAGAAGAGGAAGAAACTGAAGGAGTCTCTCGACAAGAATCCCAACTACTATGGAAACCATTTTCCGAGCTCTCTGTTAATTCATCGGAGGTTCGAGAATTGGTCTTGAGAGAAACTTCTGAAGATGGCCGTGCCTCTGATTTTAGGCCAGACCAAGTGATGGCAACAGAGGAATTATTCGAGAAAAATCGCTCACAAGACCACACACTCTTTGCTTGTTTCGATGTTCGCCCCTCGGGGGTCTCGTAACTCCAAACATAGACATGGGAGTCTTCACTTGCGGAGACAATGTGCTTCCCATTAGAAGTGAAGGAAGCCGAGATCTGGCTGCCTGTATTCCTTAGACCTGAAAGTAAATAAACATTTAGAACAAGAGATGTTTAGGCAACTATTTGATAACATGCAGGTGTGTTACTTGAAAGCTGAGATTGTGGGAAATAACAAGTAAAAAAACAGGGTCAAAAATAAATAAAAGGAAGAAACGGATGGCATGAAAAATATGAAAAATTTAAGGTAAAATACACAACCAGAAAAGGCAAATTGAATACACATGAAGGGAAAGTGTCCTATTCCATTGGAGTTATGAATGACCAATGACATGCTTATGATGGGATACAATGTAACCAACCAGATTAGGACAAAACCCAAATTGAGGGTCTCACCCTATTTCCCTCCCAACCCAGACATGACCCAGATAGACTGGGCTTTCCATGGTCTATAGGACAATAATACATGCCTCTTGCTCGAGGTAAGGCAGGTTTATACTAGGGCGATTTGAACCCCCGACATCTCCTACAAAGTGGGTCTCTCACTGATAAGACGTAGACCAACACCTAGTTGAGAACTACATTATACTTTCCTATTTATGAAACCTACAACAAAAGGAGAAAAGGTATTTTATTTCATCTTAGATGTTGGAACCGCCATTATCAAGAGAAAAACTTATCTTCATTAATTCACAATCAAGGGCATATTATTTGAATGGGAGAAAAAATGAGATGTTTCGAAAAATTCTTATTACTTGTGGTATTGAAAAGCAATACAGACAGGATATTTGAGTCCGTCACCAAGATTGCCAGAGACAAGCATAGTGGGGAATATAATCGAGAAAAATCAAGTTCCAATCTCACAACAAACTATTCATATATAGTAATATGTTTAAACATTTCGAAAAGCACTTGAAGTGACTACCTTTGTATTTGCAGATGACATCCACCCCATCAAAAATTCGAACTTGTGAGTCCGCAGATGTAACCATTACTTTTCTGGGATCACTAGGGGCAAACTGAAGAAAATAGGGATCAGTCAACAAGAATCCACGGAGATTTGTCCAGGGAGATAAAGAAATAAAAGAACAGCTGACACTTGAATACAGAATCAGCCCAGAAGCCAATGCTAAATATGTTTTAGATTTCAGTTGATCCTCCTTTTTCTAATTATGCAATACTTTTTTTGACACAGACCAAAATCCAATGCGAAATACTTTCAAGATTCCAGTTGATCTTCCCATTTTCCAATCATATAACACTTCTGGTGGAGTTTGAACATAAATCGATACATTGGGGCCCCACGGAAAAAACACTTTTAAAAGCTCAACATTTGAACCATTGGCAATGCATGAGACTTGTTACCTGAAATCCAGTTATCCTTTTGCAAGAGGATTTCTTTTTCCCCTGTAGACATACTTGAGCTGCCAGTAGCAGATGATTATCTGAACCAAGGCAAATAGAGTCTTAATTAGCTGCTATAATGCTACAAATACTTACTAAATAAAACTAGGAACTCAGGATCACAAATTTTAACAGGTGTGTCAAATTTAAATATTCACATTGAAACATATGTTTATAGCACTATCAGTTTTTACTGTTAACCAATGCATTATGCTGTAATGCTAATGTATATGATGGAAAATCAGGAATAGGGTCCAAACAAATATCCCATGGAAAATCTGCTTCTTGACCAATAATTTGAAACCCCACACTAAGTGACAAAAACAAACACAACTACATCACAGGAACATAAGTTCACGCTGCACAAATGTTTGTTTTACGTGTGGTTTTATCTTTAGATACCATTTCATTCTGACAATTAGAATCATAATTCACTTACATTGGTTTAATATTTCCCATTTATGCTCCCTAACTGAAATGGAAGTTCAAATGTGCAATCGAGTTCAAGCAACATCCATCTCATTCAGTGTAAAAAGAAAAGCAACAAGCTTTAGGATTTGGGCCTTCGACCTTTGGTGGCTGGGTCCATAAAGGGGCTATATCATGGCATCCCAGGTTCAAATCTCATAGCGGACTGACCCCCAGAAAGTATTTCACATACTGAAAAAATAACACCTTTTGTTGATGGAATCAGGCCTTCAAGGCCAATAATAAGGCATTTTTCCTTACTTTTATGTTTTTTACATAAGACTCTAGCCTGGGATTGGACCATAGATGTTTTGCACATACAAAGGGATAGCATGCGCTATCGGCGCGCCACCCAGATGTATGCTTTTCCTTACTATGTAATGCACTCTTAGAAAAGTGAAGAGACACAAAATTCTTCCCAAACCATCTCCAAACAAAATTCTTCCTAAGCCCTCTCGAATCACTTCTGAATCAGCATGACTTGCAATAAGGAAGCGGCAGATACACTTCGGACATATCTTCCAAGGGTTTATCTACGCATATGATACAACTTGATATGACAAAATAAACCAACTGAAGCAAGGGATAACATATCAATGGAGGAAGTGGTGATACACATTAATAATATCAAAAAATCCATCGCCAAGAGATACAGAACTCCACTCTTAAGAATATACTAGAAGTTCAGAACTAGGAACGGAGAAAATAATAGACGACAATCCACAGTTTATCTCCCATACTTGAACACAGGGTGAAGCAAGGTGGCAGCAAATAATGTTCGAATATACTTTAATGGCATTTTTTAAAGGAATGCCCTTTAATTAAACTCCAGTCAATAATTACTAAAAACAAACAATGCAAATGACTCACTAGCAATGCATTAAGTTCCAGGAAAGCTTGCTCTCTCTCCTAAGCCGAAGACTAGGCAAGTAATCAGCTAAAAAAATTAGCTTTAGTAGGAAATTGGTAAATATCAAACTTCCACAAATTCCTCATCTGATCCTGGATCTTCACAAATAACGCCATCTATTCTCCAGGAAAAATTAAAAAAACACTAATCCATCTTATAAATTTTAAGAAATAAAAAATATGGAAAAAAGAGAGAAAGAAATCATTTTCAATGACAATGGGATTCTCCCAAAATTTTGCCCAGTTCTTGATCCCCACAAGGGCTAACATTGGTTTCAGCACAAGTGGAATCACATGTTC
Organism: Amborella trichopoda; assembly: GCF_000471905.2. Next base: position 542,945 of record NW_006500346.1, on the reverse strand, counting down.
CCAGTGGTCCCACAAAGCACTAAATAAAGTCACCTCCTTTATGAATGATATCCCACTAAACATGTCCATCAAAATTTTGTTCTAGATCAGGTGATCCATTCTATAATGCTTCTGGACATGTTTTATGCAATGCATTAGGGTGAAGTAGAAGACATGACTTCTCCTTAAATATATCCCCAACCATCCAAAAGACAATACAAAAATAATAACTAATTCGACCTCTTATATGCACTCCAAAAGCAAAAAAACGAAATCCATAGAAGCACAAGATATACTCATATCATTAAAGACCCCTCAAACACTCCAGAGTTACAAAAAATTATCTAGAACACATTAACAGAAGAATGTAAGATATCAAATTATCAGTTAAAAGAGAAAAGAGGAGACAGAAAGGTCTACCACAACAAATGATATGGAAAAATTATCCATTGCATATTTTTGTAACAACATTAGTATAAAATGCAAGGCAGTGTAGATAAGCATGGAACCACATCTAAACACTAGTGTCCAGAACATAATGCCCCATAACAAATCATGCATAAAATCATATAAATGCTCATAATTAAGGAGCACTTCAAAAAGATTCAAAGTTTAACCCAATTAAAAGGAAATTAGATTTACAAGTAGCAAAGATACCTGATGCATCATAGAAACGGCAATTACCAGCCATGGAACCCACAATTCCTCCCTGATCAATTAGTATCAATATCAGTGATCAATTACAATAAATATCAGTATGACCAACTATATGTGTATGTATGCGTGTATGTTGATATGTATCTAGATACATGCATATCTGAGTGGCAATAAGAAGGGCCAAAAGATATTTATCAAAAAAAAAAGGAAGGGCCAAACAACTATACATACAATACATTAAAGTGCGATTTAACATCCATATCCACAGATCAACAAGAGCAATTAAATTTACCTGACCATCAGGCCGGTAGCAAACAGCTGTAACTATTTCTCGTATATCTGTCCAATCAACAACTTGGCACCCAGGAATGGCCCAAATGCGGACTTTACCGTCAATTGAACCACTGATGAAATATCGATCATCCACAGGATTGAACTGAATGGATGTGACTGCATCACAATAAATTCAAATAAAAGGTAATGAGAAATATGACTCCACAAACTTGTAAGGAAACTTCAGAAGAGGCAACAATTTCTTGATCAAAATAGTAGAGATTACTAACCATAATTGTTATGGGAGAAAACCTTGATGCATGAAGCTTTCCCCACTTGCCATAGACGGACAGTTTTATCCGTGGATGATGAAAGTAGGTACTACATCAAGTATTACAAGTGACATCAGGATAAGTTTTCCAGGTGGGTTGAAAATAAAGAATAATACTTCACAATCTCTCAAGCACAATCAAAACCATTTTTCAATTTCAGAAAGCACAAGAATGCCCTCATTTTGGAAAGAACTGGAAAAAATTAGGCTACATGTGTGTGCACATATATGTATGTATCTCATTTTATCTAAAAAAAATATGGCTGAATTCTCAACTTGTCACAGGATGTTAGATAACGGTTCTATTTTTTTCTGAACTGTAGCTGAAATTTGGCACCGAATCCCAAGTTTCTAATATCGAACAGAACATTAGAAAAAATAGCACAACTTTCCGAATCAATAGCCAGAAAATACTCTACACTTAGTTTGAAATAGCACCAACTGAAATCGGGAAGAAAGAAGAGCTTCTACGTTAGAAACTGACCTTAGTCTGAGACCATGACAAGTCCAGCACATCTCCAGTGTGACCATGGAATTCATGCAATGGTTTCTCTGACAATTTGAAGATTTTGTGAGGAATCACTACACAAGCAGATCCCGAACTCTTCCTCAAGCCCCTGAACCTCCCCTCTTGCTCCTTGTTAGCATAAAGAGGAACCAGTTCAGATGACTCATTCACAGTGAAATACCGGCAAGAACGATCAATCTCCAGGGTATCCCCCAACTCTGTACCTGCTGATTCCATAACCTCCCAAATCCTCACAACGCCATCTTCACCTCCACTAGCAAGAAAACGCCCATCTAAACTGAACTTCATAGTCCATATAGAGCCATGGTGAGCTTGAATCTCTTGCCCCAGGTAAACAGCAGTGAACTCCTTGCACCGCTTTTTACAATGGCGGACTCTCACTCTCTGAGGCATTTGGTGAATTGGGTTCACAGAATTTGATGACCCAACAATATTCTCAGAATTACATGACCTGCTGGAACTACCACCCCCTTTCTTCCTCTTCACAATGCTTGCTGCTGCTCTCAAGCTTCTCAACCAGCCCTTCTTTCTCTTCAAACCCTCTATAGAAATGCCAGACTCTACAAGATCTCGTCGCATGAAATGTTGCACTAATGGAGAGAGCCCAATATCTCTCTGAAATTCATCAATGGTGACCAAACGATCAGAACCCACTCTTCTCAGCCTGCTTAAAACCCCATCGCCACTTGGGTTATCGATGACGAATTCAGTGCCATTATCCAAGTTTCTTATTCTGCAAACCATGTTTTCTCTATCATCATCAATTGAATTTATCTCTTCCAAATCCCTACTGTCAGGAGAATCAACTGGTCCATTGGACCAACTCATGAGAGAAGATCTACTAGATGAGAAATTGCTTTCAAAATCAGAGCTCATTAGAACTGCCCCACTGTTATCTTTTAACCTTTCAACGCCTGGAATTTCCCCATTTTCACTGGATGAATCAAGGGTCTCACCATTCCGAGCTAAACCCATCATTCTGAGAAATTTTTCACGCCGTTCTCGAATAGTCCCTGGCTTATTCAACCAAACTTCGTAGAGAATATTACCATAAATCAATTCAGAAAACCCGCTGTGATTCTCGGTGGCCTCTGCATAGTCCGACCCCGAGTCGGATAATGAAGTTATTTCCTCTCGAGTGTCGAAGAAGTGATCTTCTTCTTCGTCGCTGCAACTTCCCATTACTCTTCAATCCAAGCCACCAAAATCCAATAAAGACACCATCGTTCCACACCCTTAAGCCTGCCCTAGAAATGACCAAACCCACCAGAGAAAACCATGGTTTCAGGTCTCAAAACGCCCTACAAAAGAGCAGAATATAAGAGGAGAAACCCAAATTCATCTGTATCTCAATCCCAAGGGTCAAAAGGAATTTTCCCTCGATTCCTTCTCCTATCTACCAATAAAGATCATTTAATCCAATTTTTTCAAAGACATTGTTTTTGTCAAAAAAATCTGTAAATCACAAAATATATGGGAACCAGAGAAATCGGAGAGTAGACGAAAGAGCCCAACAATTTATGAAGAAGAAACAAACTTCAAAGCTATGAGAACAGAAACCACAGGATTAGGGTTCCTGAGTGGCGAATTTCTAACATGGGGTTCCCACTAATAGCGAAACCAACAAAAAGGAAAAAGTCAACTCATCCACCAACACCAGAAGAAGCCCCCAATATTCCCACCCATTAACGATGAACCCCAAAAAGCCATCAAAGCATAGATCACACGGAACAAAGAGGGGACTTCTGGTTCGGCAATTGATTAAAAACAAGCCAAACCAATCCCCCCCCAAAACAAAGACAGCACTCACAACCCCAACCCAGATGCAACGCAGCAGACTCTAAAAACCCATGGGAACAGGGGCCATGAAGGGGCCTTTGTTGGGCAATTGCGTACCTAGGGTTTCCATAAACGGCAAAAACGAGTTGAGCGCCATTAAAGGGCCCAAGAACCTTTTATCCAATTGTCAAATTTTAGGATTTTTGTAAGCAAATCGCACCAAATTCTCCGAATTACGAATGCAACTTTTGAGCTGGGATGATGAGCTCTCTCTCCCCGCTCAGAAGAAGATTTAACCCGAAGAAATAAAAATAAAACCAATAAATAATCAGCAAAAAAGAGATAGAGAGAGAAGAAACCAGTAATCAACAATTTAAAGGAGCGAGAAAAAGCCTCGAGATTCGAGAAGAATTGGCCCGAATAACGAGGCTTTCTTAGAGAGAGAAAAATAGGTCTTAGGGTGGGAAAATAAAGAGCCTTAGAGAGAGAGAAAGAAGCAGAGCTGTTTTTAGAGAGAAAAAGAGAGGGGTGCGACTCTCACTCTGCAAATACCGTCATTCTGATCCAATCCCTGCAATACTCCGTTACTGTTGAAAACGACGGCATAAAGCAAAATAATAATAAGAAAGAGATTGAGAGAGAGAGAGAGAGAGAGAGGATTTAGAGAGATAAAATTTTGAAACCCTGATTTTGACGAGTCTCCTTTTTTATCACAGGATTCTTTCCTGTTCTCCTTTCTCTCTCTTCATTTCCCTAAAAACCCCGTTTTTGCTTCCCCTAAATTTACAACGACCATCTTTTAGAGAGAGAATTATAAAACCAACATTTTCTTGAGAGAGAGTTATAAAACCCTAATTTTTATATAGTTTCCACTTTCCATTTGATTACAAGACCCTTTCCTATTCAGCTTTCCATTTTTTAGAGAGAGAGAAACAATTATAACACCCCATTTTTACGTTGTTCCATTTTGATCACAGGATTCTTTCCTGTTTTTATTCTCTCTCTCCTTAATTTGTACAGGTTTTTTTCACTAAGTTTCCCTCTTCTGTACAAGGGGTAAAATTGGGAAAAAAACTCGTTTTATGGTTTCTTTACCACTCCAGTCCAAGAGATTCGACTCTCGCCACGCGCGAGGGGTACATTATGTTCCAAAAATGCCCTTAAGTGTTGTTTAAAATTTCTGGGTATTTTTGGGTTTTTTAATTTACTTATGTGGGGGTAAAAATGACGTGTTTTCTTTTACCTGTCCAGTCCAAATGCTCGGATCCTAGCCGTGCGGGGAGGGATACTGTTACAGGAAATATTCCGAAAATGCCCTTTGTAATGTTTTGTATTCCCATTATCAACTAGGTGCAAGAGAAATTTATAATGAAAAATTTATTAAAATAACTTGAAGTTTTAACCGGTCATTTAAAAAAGCGAAGCGGATCGGTGACTTGGATCGGGCACGCCAACAATCAGTCCGGAGCAGTGAATTTGAGGTGCGGATCGCCATTTTATTGTGCATAAAAACAATTAACTGAAGAAAAAACATGTGAAAAAATAGTGAACGTACCAAACATCAGTTCGGATCGATAAATCGTTGGTTTGGATCAACGAATCGGTGGTCTGGATCAGTGTTTTATTGTGCAGAAGTCCTGATTCTTTTCTAGGCTCGACAGTTTTCTTAAATATATGCAAAACCATAATGGGATAACCGATTATTGGGTTGGATGAGATAATTTCGTGCTGACCCAACATTTTTAAAATCATTGTTTTAACTTGTTCACAAGTGAGATTGTGCCTTTCAAGTTTTTCAAATGTTATAGATATACTCAATCTACACTATTTTTAAGTTCTAATTTTTACAATTAGAGATGAAAATAGATTATTTTAAGGACTTACGACAACAAAATTATACTTCTAACGAAGTTTAGAGATGCTTTTACTTTGATGGTTTAAGGTTAACTTATGCGAAACCAAGCCCCTCAAATTATCAACTATTTTATATTGGGATTGTATATAATGAGATTATTTACTTTTGGTACAAGGATGTCACAATTATTTATAACCACCCGATGGTTTGGACATGTCATAAAGTTCGATGAATTTCTTTTGAACTTTGAGCTTGGTCAACAAAATAAATGCAGCTACCCAATTTCACATCCAATAATAATGATTAATTGTGACCATCTTGTACCAAAGATAAATGATCTCATTATATGTTTCACATCCAATAATAAAGAGTAATTGTAACCATCTTGTACCAAAAGTAAATGATAACGTTATATATATTTTTTTTCAAAATTTAATCATTTTTATAATTACGCATGTTTTGATTAGGAGTTGGTCGGAGGCTTCCACCCTAGATTTGGAGGCTTCCGCCCTAGATTTGTAGAGCTCAATTAAGATGATGGGTCAAGCCCTAAACTTATTAACTATTTCATATTTTAACCATTTTGACCCACGATTATCCATATTTAGATTAGGAGTTGGTCGGGTCGGGTTGAGCCCGAGCATGGCCTGACTCTGCGAGCTTGGGCCGGGTTGATCGAGTCGAATAATATTTTAGCAGATTTTGCCTTGAACTGGTGGATAACTCTGAAGTGTCGGACTACCGATCTGGACTAAGCCAATTTATGACTATGCTAAAAAAGCTATACCATAACCATGGCTGACCACGGACTTAGCTTGCCTTTAAGTTTCGGGCGCAGGGCAGTCCAATTAGAAAATGCTTACAGACCAAGCCCGTTGGTAACCCTAACACTTAGAAAATGCTTACCAACCCTACCCGTTGGTAACCCTAACACGGCTAAAATTGGTAATATCATAAACAAAAAATGTCAAAAAAATAAAAGTGTGTTGAATTTTTACCTCTCCTTTCTGAAAATGGCTTTTCATGATGTTGGACTGCTCAAGTATAACCAGTAAGGGTGTAGTTTGTACAGGGTTGACGCCTTAACCAATCAAAGTTAGACGCACCTTCAAATAGTGTCGAAATATGTTATTTCGGTATCATAAATTTTTGTGATTGCCTAAAAAAATATTTTTATGTTTAATTATAAAATATTAAAATTAAAAATAGTGTAGATCGAGTAAATATATAAATACTTGAAATTTGACGGTCTAGATAATACACTACAATATGCACTATTTCTAAACTTCATATCTATTTTTTCTCATAGCCATACATTTTGGTGTCGAAATGATCAAATCAAGGGTTTTTTTAGCATCGGAACCATTGCTTCAAGTGAATTTTTTAGGTTCGCCCTAATTTGATTGTGCAGGTTTCACCTTATATAAATTTGTCCTTTTCAAATTAGTAATGAGCTTTTTTTACTTCTTTATTTTAAAATAGGAAAAAAATTATATAAGGTGAAACCCTGAACAATCGAATTCGGGCGAACCTCAAAAATTCACTTGAAGCAATTGTTTCGATACTAAAAAAAAGCCTTTGAAAAAAACCTCTAATTGATCATCTCAACATCGATATGTATGAATAAGAAGAAAAAAAAAAGAATTTCAGTCTTAGAAATAGTGCATCTTGCAACACATGATCTAGACCATCTATTTTCAAAATTTTCATATGTTTGTTGATGTACTTGATTTTAAATTTTTTTTTAGTTTATATTTTATAATTAGATATAAAAATAGATTTTCAAATAATCCTAAAAAAAATTATCGAAAAATTACATGTTACGATAAAATTAAAAAAAGTGCACTGTAATTGGATTGTTTAAGGTTGCATGAAACCGCACCATTTGAAAAAACAAAAAAAAGAAAAGAGTTTTAATTTTGTGAAAATCGTTTTCATTGTCGGAGAAAGAAACAAAAATCGGGCGTGATTTGTGCAAAGTCGCATCTCAATGGAAATTGTTGCCAAATTTACCAAAACACCCTTGCTTTCGTACGGTCCCAATCGAGGCACGAGGTCGTTGCAAAATAAAAAAGTAATAATATTAAAATAAGAAAAATAGTTTATTTGAGTTTGCAACCTTAAAGTAATAATATTAAAATAAAAAAAAAAGTTTATATGGGTTTGCAACCGGGAAATGTAGAATGTTAGAAAGCCTTCTAATCGATCATCTCGACATCAAGATGTATGAATATTAAAAAAAAAAAAAAAGATTTTGAATCCTATAAATAATGCATCGTGCAACACATTTTCTAGACCATCAATTTTTCAATATTTTCATATATTTATAGATTTACTTGATTTTGACTATTTTTGGAATTTAAATTTTGTAATTAGATATGAAAATAGATTTTGAGAAAATCCTAAGAATTTTTTACACCAAAATTACATAATAAAATTACAAACTTATAGGGAAAATTACAAAAAAAAAAAAGCCAATACCACATTTTCTATGCAACTTACCCCCCACCTAATGTTTTTTCTCATTTTTTTCTCCAAAATAAACTTTCTATGCAAATACCTCCCTAGGAAAAAAAGTTAATTTTTTTCGATGGAAATGCCCTTCCCGTACACAAAAAGTCGTTGACTTTTGGACCCCAGTAGCACATTGCTAGAGCGCACCATCACATTGCCAGAGCGCATAAGTGCCCGACTGTCTTAAGACAACTATCGGACCAAAATTGAGTGCCAGAGCGCATAAGTGCCCGACTGTCTTAAGACAACTATCAGACCAAAATTGAGTACTATCGGACCGCGGTTTACATAGTGCCAGAGCCTTGGAATAACATCTACTACCGAACTGACCTTTGCAACTGTCGGATTACCATTTGCAACTGCCGGACCGCACTTAACACAATGCCGGAGCACTTCTGACGGACCACACTTTACACAGTGCTGGAGCCCTACTGCCGAACCGCACTTACATGTGTTGGAGCCCTTATTTTGGTAGGATAGAGGAGAGAGAGTAATGGGTAAAGTAAAAATAAAGAAGGGTAATTTAGGTATTTTTTTTTTTATTTGGTTGGGGTATTTTCATAAAAAGTGTATTTTAGGGAAAAAAGTGAGAGAGAAAGGTAGGTTGGGGGTAAGTTGCATAGAAAGTGTAATCTTGGGTTTTTTTTTGTAATTTTCTCAATAATTAATCAAGTTTAAATTAAGGTATAATTATATAAAATATAAAGGGTGTGGTTTGTAAAGAGCCTAGGCTCTAAACAATCAAATTAAAGCCTACCTTCAAATAGTGCCGAGATATGTGGTTTCAATATTGGAAATTTTTTTGATAGCCTTAAAATATTTTTTCACCTTTATTGATAAAGTTTAAAGCTTCAAAATTAGTGTAGATTGAGAAATCTATGAAAGCTTAAAATTTTGAAATTTGACGGTCCAAAAATGCACTTCAAAACACACTATTTTCTAAACTTGAAATCCATTTTTTTTCTCATGTCTATGCATCTTGATTTCGAGATGAAAAATTGATGATATTTGGGCATCAAAACAACCTCTTTTAGTGAAATTTTTTAATTAGGCTCTAATTTGATTGTTTATAGCCTCGGCTCTATATAAACTTTTCCAAAATATAAATATTAATTAAAATAATTAATCATGTTTTTATGCCTAAATTCACTTAGAGTGCACTAAATGCATGGTAGGTGGTTTTGTCATTATTATAGGAATTAAAAGCCTAGGGATTGTATACTATATGTAGTACATAATAGCGTATTACAAGTGATCTCCACCATCTATGATAAATGATGAGTGGTTGTGATGAACCATTCTTATCTGCTGGAATAATGGTAGAGGAAGAGTTCATATCCACCGTACGTCATAGAGATGAGAGGTAGGGGACTTACATTTTTTTTTTTGTCATATAAGTATTTTAAATAACGATAGTTAAAATTGCTGAACAAAAAAAATCAATCTAACTGTTAGCTGTTATGAATGGTTGGGATGTCTTTATCAAAAAAATTGACAGGCAGTGATGCACACTAGTAGTCCACAATTGACATCCAATGACCATGATGATTTTTGTTCTTTGTTTATAGGGGAATTCAGTGGAGAAGACAAGCCCCAACCCGTTGATTTTTTTTTTGTTTATAGGGGAATTCAGTTGAGAAGACATTGCCCTACCCCTTTTTAAAATAGAGTAGGGAGTTAGCTTTTTTTGAAGTTGTCATTGGGTGGTGTCCACAAGATTAGAAACCACAATGTGGTAACTAGGTATCGGGTGCTACGACCACGACCCAACCCCTTTCCTGATTCACTTAGTTTGGATATTGTATTATACATATGTTTTAGTCATTGGATGTGAATTTTGACGGATTGAAGTGCCACAACATTCATGAAATTTTGTTTTGGACTATGCACCCAATAAAACTGACGGGAAAGTTTTATAAGACGGTTGTAAGACCAGTCATACTTTACATGATGGAATATGAGGCCACCAAGAAACAACTTATGTATAAGATAAGTGTAGCTGAGATGGTGATGTTCTGATAGATGAGTAGCAAGATAACAAATGATAAACTTCATAATAAATACATCTAAATGAAGTTAGGGGTGGCTCCGATTGACAATAAGATGAAAGAAAGTAGACTTTGGCACACTATAGGCAATGTAGACCTAGTATAGTACCGGTTTGGTGGGGCAATTTGGTTCAAGTGGAAGGCTCTAAAAGGGTAAAGGAACGACTTAATAGAGCGTACGACTCTTGATAGAGCAGAATGACAAAACAAGATTCATATAACAGACTTCAAATAGTTGGGATAAGGCTAAGATGATAATAATAATAATGATGTTGTGCCCAATCAATAATATATCCCCAACCACCTGATTTCACATATAACGATCAATAATAATTGGGACCTAATACTAAAAATAAATGGCTTTGTTATAAATGGTTTTATTATAAATTTATAATTTATGTGTCTAGGTACTAATAGCCATTTGAACTTTGTGCAACGATAATGTCGTACTCTGGCCGCAACTATTTTTATCATGGTGAATATTGTTGTTGGCTTACTGCCAACAATTCAATCAATACCATAAGACCAATAGTCCCCAAATATTCATATTTTATATATATATGAGGAACTATAAAACACCTTGTAAGACCTATGATAATAATTTTGCTATTCAAGTGAAGTTACTCAAAGGGACGAACGCTGGAACTTTACAACTTTGAGAATGGATTGCTTGTTATTGGGAATGGATTTTAAGAACCAAATGTAAATTCTAACTATTTTTTATGGTATGAGGTAGAGTGGAATACACTTCATAATTTATTACTAGTGGTTTTTAACTCGATAATGATGGTACCTAAAATGTTAGATTGGACTAGGAGGGGTTTGGCCAATCAAAATTAGTTCGTTTGTTGATTGAATTGGTTGGATTGAATTTTCAAAAGAATGGCCACATCCAACATTAGTTTTGACTAGTTTTCAACTAATTTTAGTTTTTGTTTTTGACCGAACCAATCAAGGCACTAGTTAAATGTTCAACTAGTCTAAATGGAGGCATTGTCTGCTTAATAAGAACTACGGCGACCAATAGCTTACCAACTATTTAACAAGGACACACTTGTTTATCATTTTTGACATATGTAAGTAACAAAAATGTAACACTTGTACCAAACACTTTAAAAACTTTAGCACCTATTATTAGATTATATCATTGAAATCTCACAATAAAAGTACTTTCATGTAAACCAAAATCAAACTTTCTACTAAACCTAAATGATTTTGTCTCATCTAAAAAGCCAATTTTAAAAATAAGATCTCTTACACTTATATATATATATGCAGAGAGAGAGAGATAAATGATCATATAGGATCTTCCCCCACCAATGTGTGGAGTACCCCAAAGGATCACCATTAAATTTGATACGGATCTATAGAAAGGTCAAGTCCTACACGCATATGATAACTTTTCTAGAGATCCGTCTCAACTTTAATGGAGATCATTTAGGGTCCTATACACATGGGGGGGGAGAGAGTCTTACAGGATCATTACTCATATATATATATATATATATATATATATATATATATATATATATATATATATATATACTACTACTACTACTAACTTACTATACTAATATATAAGT
>NW_006500346.1:516161-531377 GCF_000471905.2 Amborella trichopoda | reverse complement strand
AAAGGGAAAGTATAAAATATACCATTTACTTTTGGTCACATTAATCTTGACCATTGGATGTGAAATTGGGTTATTGTTATTATTTCATTGACCAAGCTCATACTTTAAAATAAATTTTTTCGAACTTTGTGACACATCCAAGCTATCAAATTTCACATGGGATAATTGTAAGTAATTGTGACCAACTTGTATCAAAGATAAATGGTCTTATTGTATATAATCCCCGCATGAATAAAATGTATATAACGAGATTATTTACTTTTAATATAGAGAGGTCATAATTAATATTGGTGGTTAGATTTAAAAGGAGGTGGTTGAGAATGTGTCATTACTTGGGCACAAAATCCAAAATAATTTCTCAAATGTTGTAAAGCATTTTTATCTATTTAATTTATGGATTCATACAGGATACTAAAAGTGATTGTGACTTCTTTGTACGAATAAATGATCTCATAGTATACAATATCATAAAATTAATATATTTCTTTTTGTTATTTTAAAATGATGCAGGCTTCATTTTATTACTCAAAAAAAGATGGTTGTTTATCTATTTTGATCTTAATTTTGAAAAGTAAACAAGCCCCATACTTTGACCAGTCCAACCAAAAATTACAAGTCATGCATATGGGTACTCGTTGTCAAATCTAATGGCCAAAATCAATTTATTTTTTATTTTTATTTATTACTTAAATAAAATATTTATCTAAGTTTTGGGGTGTAGGCTTTTTTTATTTATTAAGACTAAATAAAAGCAACTAAAAAATATTTGAAAATCATCAGATATATCCCCCATAGTTGCCTATTTCAAACTTATATTTATTTTTTGTTTAATATATCTATATATGTTTCTAGATTATTCTTTTTTTTTTTTCTTTTTTTTGTTAAAGTCGTTTTTACCCCCATGACGGCTCTATTAAACCGTGGCAGGTGCCATAGACTTGATACAGTCGTGGCACACAACAAATCCAAAACCGAGTCTGTGCCTTTCGGTCAGGCTTCCTGGAGGTCCAGGAAGCCTATAAACCGTCACGGACATGACAGGTCCATGACAGTCGTCACAGCTCTAGTAAAGTCGTGGCTGCTCAAAAGCTTCCTGGGCTCCAATAAGCCTATAAACCATCACAGACATAACAGGTCCATGACAATCACAATGACTATAATAGAGCCGTGGTGATTCGAAGGACTTTAAACAGTATATCTGCTCATGAAAGGAAGAGGGGTGAGAGTTTGTTTAAAGAGCGCCACAGATGTAATAGATCCGTGACGGGGGTAAAACAATCTTTCACGCAAAAATCATTAGAAAACAAGTAGGGATGTATTAAGCGAAAAAAAAGGGTAAGTTTGAAATAAAGGGAACTATAGGGGATACATCTAATAATTTTTAAATAAAAGGTTAAAAGGTAAAAAAACGAAATACATTTTTGCCCATTAGATGAGGTTGGTTCAATCTCAACCATTTCAAACATCTACAACATGGGACGCAATACCATCCTTTTTTTTCTTTTTCTTTTTTTTTTTTTTTTTTAACAACAGCGGATCATCTCATTACACTTGGAGCATCGCAAGTTATTTTCTCGAATCGGATGGTCCTAATGCTCACAAGGAAATCTCTCCAATTATTTAAATTTTCACCTAGTTGTTCATTTATTATTAAGCTCAAAAAATGAGAAAAGCAAAAATAATTGAAGTTCCCCATGCTGAGAAATGATTATCCCGCCGGAATTTTAATTTTCTGGTGACGTATTAATGGCCGGAATAGTATGGAAATTCTCTTCTTTGGGTGGAGAAAAACCTGACTACATTTTTTTATTTGAGAAATTAGGTAAATATCCAATATTTCGTGCCATGTAAAGAATAGTAGGCTTGTAAAAGGGCCCAGCTTTGTTTTTACGAATTTTTATTTTTTTGTTTTTGTATGAGAGTATTGGCTTCTTATTTATAAAGGAAGCCAAAAGATTTATGCTCCTCTGAGAGCATGCTGCATATTTACTCACTCAGGATAAACCCAATTTAAGGAGTAATTCTAGGACCCAAAGTTTGGAAGTGTGACGTTTTTGACTGACGTATTAACTTCAAAAATAAAATCCAAATAGCATTCTCTATGCGCTCCAGAAAAATAATGTTTCAAGATTGAACAAAGACTGTCAAAATTTTTTATGGTTTAGAAAACTCAAAATTCAAAATTTTTCATTTGAAAACCATCATCTAATGATTTTTAGGTGGATCCCAAATTTTCAGATTGAAAAATCCTTCGAAGTAGTATCAAGACATTAAATGTATAATATGCTCCCACGGGAGCATAGTGTACGCAGGCATAATATTCTTTGAAATAATTATTAGGACCAAACCAAAGTAAGGGAGATTCGAAGATATTTGGAGTGGTCCCGCGTCAAAAAGGTTGAAAATTCAGTTTCTTTCCACCTCGGGCCGAAATAAAGTGAAAAATGGAACGGGAGACCGACCAACGCCGAAATTTCTGTGAAATTCGGCAAAGATTAAAATTCAGCTTTCGAACTTTGGGGCAAAATGGTGGAGGAGTGGACGGTTGCCTGCCCTCATTGGCATCATTATGGTTCCAGCCACACACTTAAGTGTCTCTGTCCCCCCTCTCTTTCTCTCTCTCTCTTAGAAGGTCCAATCGGCCACAGAAATAATTAGGGTATGGTGCAGTTAAAATCGGTCTGACCACTTGATTGAATCAGCTCGACATGATTTTAAATTAAATTGAAGTAAAATAAAAATAATAAATTAAAAATGTAAAATATAATAAAAATTGAACAATTTTATTTAGACAGTCTACAGATCCAATATTGTGAAAAATAATCAAACGTTGGTTTGAACTGGTTTACAACCAAATTCACTCTCTTTGAACCACATCAGCCAAAGCACAAATTAACCATCTGATTGTTCTACTAACCGGTTTGGTCTTTTTTCGATTATTACTTTCTCATCTCTCTGCATCTCCCTCCCCCTCTCTCTCTCTCGTACAACTCAAGTACACTATTTTGTGCAGCCTGACGTTTAGAAATAGGGTTCGGCTTTGGCTTGTCAAGGTCCCAAGCCCAAGTCAGAAGTAGACCTCATTGAATCGGATTCTCTCTCTCTCAACACAAGCACACTATTATGTACAACCTAATGTTTAGAAACAGAGGCTCGGGCTTTGGCTTGTCAAGGTCTTGAGCCAGAGTCAGGAGTAGATTTGACTAAATTGGATTGTCTATTGAGTTAAATAAACTCCAAGGAATTGAGCCTTATTAGAGGTGGCAACGAATCGGGTCGGACTCGTACTTTACCCAAATATTAAAATATCTATGTATTTAACTGTATTATATTAAAACCTAGAAATAATACTAGACCTCGACCTAGACCCAACCGACCTGTATCCGACCAGCCGGATCCAATTTTTGGACCCCGACCTGAATCATGTCTACCCCACAAATAATGTTCAGGTTGGTTAGACTTGGACCTAAGGTGGGTGGCCAAACGCTTGGTCCAAATTTGACCAAGCTATGTGAGTCCGAGATTGTAGGTTTTCATTGAAATTAGGCCGAAATTTTGTCGGTAATTTCGGTCCTAGTCAATGAAGCCTAGTCCGGTCTACACACAATTGCGACTTCTTTTCGCTCTCTATTTTTGGTGAAACCTCGTGCTTTCTTTCTTGATTTTTACAAGTCATGTGGGCTTTACTTCTATGCATTTGTCACAAGGACAGCTTTGTATATGCCACTAATGATAGGGAATTCCTATTTGTCAATCCTATCTCAACCGTCCGATTTGAATAGAGTTAATTCCAATCACAATATCATACTTAAACATTATTTTGTTTTTTGTTTTTGAAAATCATGTTGACATCGAATTTAGGATTCCCCATCCCTCATAGAGTCCACACCTACCAACGAGAAAATATATAAAAAGTATTTTCAGATAAATAAAAGAATCAAAATACTTTTGAAAGTTTCAAGAGCAAATTGGTTATTTTATTTTTTTGAGAATAAAATTTAAATATTTTTAACATATGTGCTTCATTGAGATAATGATACGTACCAAATTTTATTTATATAATTTATAAAAAATATTAAAATTAAAATACTCTTGAAACGTCAGATCCAGATGGATAAGTAAAAACCTAACATTATGGCAGTAGTTATCCAACTACTTAGTCAGATGAGGCTTACAGAAAGTGGCAAGTACAAAACTTTCCCTTTGTTAAAATAAAAATAATTTCTTCTTTGTTTTGTGTAATTCAAATGAGGGAGTGTGATGGGTTCTCGGGGGAGCATATTGTACATTTGCTTCCTCAAGCGGAAGACCTGGCTAGGAGAAATTTTCATGATCCGAATAACTTGGTTCCCCATTGAATGACTATATATGAGCTCGAAAAAGAGGAAAAGTATCTTGGTTTCTTATACACCTAAATCTGACCCTACAGAAAATATGACAGTCTATGCTCACTCCAAGCTAGGGATTACAGACATAGCAGTTTGTACAGCTTGCTCCCACAGAAGTACATAATACTTTCATTTTAGAGATTAAGTGATAACAGGTGCATACTATTAAAAGATGTGGCAGGCACATTTGGACATTCATGGTCTAATGACTCTAATCGAAAGTAGAGGGACCATCGTTTAGATATGAATGGTCCCACTTCTTATTTTGATGGGATGGGTAATGATGGTGTAAATATGCTAGGTGGGTCTGATATCCCCATTTGAATGGCTCATAGGATCATTGTCTTTTGTGGTTAAGGATTTAGGATACGGACATTACTTCCAAAAAAAAAAGAAAACCTAATCCATTGTACCTTAAAAATTTCATCCTTTTTTTTTTTTTTTTTTTGTATGATTCATTTTATATGTAATATATAATTTATCTAAAATAACTATAGTTTGGATACCTATTATTTCGTTACATGTTTGGTATATATCTTGCATTATAATTAATATTATTTAACTTAATTTCTAGCCATTTTTAAAATATTTTTTATTAAAAATATGTTATTTTCAATAAATTACTTCGAATAAAGTAAAAACAATTTTTCGAAAAGAAAAATTTATATGTAAAACATCTTATTTGTTTGTCTCGAAATACTTCATTATGCACTCTGCCTAACAATATATAATTCATTATCGAATTATCAACGGTAACAAATGCATCCAAATATGGCTCAGCAATCTCATGAACTCACCAAATAGATACTTTTGTCAAGATTTTGATACTACCTCATTCCACAATCCCCATTATGGAACAATATATGGTATTGGGAAGAGTTATATGGTCTTGGGATTGAGATACTTGATTTCCTACCATTCTAAGAAAAGGAACAATATGCTATAACACTATTTGTGTCTAGTACAAGGAAGTCAAAACGGTTTGATATGAAATCAGGTGGTTAGGAGTTTCTATCGATTTGGTTCAAAATCCAAAAAAAAAAAAATGGAATTAAATGATACACGCCTCAAGCAGCTAAATTTCACTTTACATGACTATAGATAATTGTGACCTCCTTGTACAAAAAATAAAAGGTGTGGTTTGCATAAGACTGAGACCCAAAATAATCGA
Source organism: Amborella trichopoda (assembly GCF_000471905.2). Next base: position 525,818 of record NW_006500346.1, on the reverse strand, counting down.
AATAATACGTACCTTCAAATGTTTCAAAAGATATTGTTTCAGTACCAAAAATTCTTGCGATGACCTGGAATTTATTTTCATATCTCATTATAAAGTTTAAAGCTTCAAAAATAGTGTAGATCAACCAGGTTTATGAATGCTTGAAAATCTTGAAAATTGGCCGTCTATATAATGCATTATGAGATGCACTATTTTCAAGACTTAAAGTTCTTTTTTTCCTTACATCCATATATCTCGAAGATCACGATAATAGGATTTAAGGGTTTTTCAACATCAAAACTTCTTCTTTTAATGAATTTTTGAGGTGCGCCTTAATTTGATTATTTAGGGCCTCACATTTATATAAACTACTTTTTCCAAAAAGGTTTTTTTAAGATAGAAGACACACCAATCTTCCATTTTAGATGTCTTTTTTGTTGGAAGAAAGAAATGAAAGAGATATTTCTTCAGTCAATTAAGTGGAGGCAATGGCAAAGAAAAAGGAAAATATAGGGAATAAGGAGACATTGATTCTATTGTAACAATGCATATTCATTACATAAATGTAATAAGGACATTGTACACAAGGGGCCCCATACTCTTTTTGTGTGAGGCTTGTTTGGTGTGGACCATGTGTCTTTCAGAAGAATTTATGATTGAACCAATTTCAACCAAAAAAATCTGATCCATACACGTGGCATTAGATCCAACCATTTAACGAAAGCCTCAATGGCTCATCAATTTCATCTCTATTGGATGCCTTACTTTTATCAAAATGATCATGTGGTATTCCTCACTGTCTAAATGGAGAGGTGGCCCCAGCTAGAGAATTATTTGCATCAAAAAGATCATGACCGTCCATTCGTTAAATCAGACGATCAGGATCGTTCCTTTTTTGTCAAATCAACACCTAATATGCATGTTTTGGGGGCGTTCTCCATTTCTTCTCTGTAGTTACATGGGTGGCATGCATTCATGCTTAGCTAAAAGATTAGGTGTTCCAATGGGAGCAAATTGTCAATTAACTCCCTCATATAAAACCTTAACTAGAAGCATTTCTGGCAACAAAATTTTTGAAGATGTAGCCTCCTCAACTTAACGACATACATCAAAATAATAATACTAGTACAAGTTGCATTGATAGTAAATAATAATAATAATAATCCTGCACATCAGAAATTTATTAGAGGTGTTGAAGACTTGGGTAAATATAAGTGTTCAGGAACACAATTTTTTTTTTTTTCTTGAAAATACCCATACGATGAGTCTTAAATGAATCCCAAAAATTTGTAAAAAAATAAAATTCCTTATACATGGCGCTTTTAGCTACCGAATTAAGTATATAATGTGCTCCTACGGGAGTACGTGGTAGGTGCTTAAATACTTGGACCACAAATTGGGTTGTTTTAGACCACGAAAGGGAACAATATATTTATTGTTTTAGACATTTAGTGTTTGTCTCAAGAGCTCCAAAAGCCCCTTTTCATTTCAATAAGCCACAATGTGCATGCTATGGGCCACAAAGAGTTGCTATGTTGTTGTGCACACGCCAGCAATAAAACCATGCATGTGTAGCCATGTTCATGGCTCCAAAAGTTGTTTTAAAAGGAGCCCACCAAGCCCTCACTTAGTAATCAACGTAAACAAATTTAAATTAAAATAAGCAATTTAACCTATTATTTTCCACTTAAAATAAGCAATTTAACCTATTATTTTCACAACTACCACAGTTCATTGACAATCAAGCAATTTTATTTTATTTAACAAAAAAAAAACAATTTACCCATTTTTTCCACTTAAATTAAGTAATTTGACTTATTATTTTCACAACCAGCAAACAGTTCATCAACAAATCCCCAAATTGCGGTGAATAATATAGTTTTCAAAGTGCTGCTTTAATCAAGAAGGGACCCACTCCTAAGCGGATGTCAATGAAATGGATGGTCTAGATCTTCCACCAAGCAAATGAGTGGTCTAGAACTTAGTATAGACCCTCACTGAGCTTGGATAAATGGACCCAAAGCCTAATATGCTTTATAGTGATGATACACACTGTGTTAAGGTAGCTATTCATTCATGGGGACTTAGTTATAGTAGTGAAAAGATTTACGACTCCCGGAGGAGCATATTGTGCATTTGCTCCCTCATGTTGAGTCTGTTTTTTGGAACTCAGCTTTTGGGAATATAACATCTGGAACTAATAACTTGCCTCAATTAATAGGACTCTTATGTGCCTCAAATACATCAACAGATCAAATCCAAAATACTTTTAGTGAAAATAGCCATCCGGTGATTTTTAGGTGGATCACAAAATTTCTGACAAGAAAAATCCTTCCAAATTACTCATTTGCAAGAGAGAAGATTTATACAATATGCTCCCGCCGGAACATGCTATACACACTCTAGCAATCCCCAAAAGATTGTTCTATACTCTATAGAAGGGAAGGCAATGCCCTTTTTTATTCATCAAACCAAAGAGAAAAGGCAATGCTTAAATATGTTTTAAAATTGTGAAACTAAACATTTCTACCTTGTCTTACGTAGACAAAATCCAACCCAAAGATTATCCTCAATTGAAAATTGGTTTGAGCCCCAAACCCTAGGTTCCAACCCACTGGTTGTGTGTCTTTCATGGAGGTTTTTTTGGGCTAACACTCTCTACTTTAAGCTAACAATTTGACTTTTTCACCGGCATTTTCATTTGTTTAGATCTACTTCCAATGCCTTGTGTTAGTTATAGTGAATTATTTACTTTTTGACTTTAGTTAAAGCATTAGAGGTTTCCCCACTCTCAAACAAACCCAAAAATTAAGGGAGAGTTTGACCTAATCAATGTTCATGGGGGTCTGCACTCACACTAGTTCTCTTCACCTAGTTCTTGATGTGCCGGATATTGAGGTGCATGGGATGATTTTGATGATACAAGTGCATGAATGTTGTTTACATCTCTCTCTTGTTTTTTTTTTTAATGTTTACATCTCTCTCTCTACGTTAAAATTGTACCCCTCTCTGTCTTTCTCATAGCTGAAAACCTTGGAACTTGTTTGGACTTCTTCTTTATTATCCAGGAAAACAAAGCTCCCTTATAATTGTGCCCAAATGAGTGAGCCGCTGGCTTGACAAATCACTATTCAAATGTGTAATTTTTTTTTCTATGGGCAATTTACAGTCTCTATGCCGCTATAAACTACAACTCTGCTATTTATAAAAAATTGCTACTAGATATAAAAATTTAGTCATTATGGCCATTTGAGAGTTTTAATAGGGTGGTGTAAGTGCGAATAAAATGACCTCAGCACGCATGAATCCCATGCCACCGTGACAGCAAGTTAAGCCATCAAATAGAGTTGGATGTACTTCATTTTTTTGTTTCTTCGTTTTCGGGTAATTCAGTTGGGAAGACAAGCCCCTACCAGTTGAAAGTTCCTTTTTTCACAATCGCCTATAAAAGCATGTAAAGATAAACTCTATTGAGGTTACCAGCACGTCCAAACGGACCCTTATCTGTCCTCTTCACCACTTAGAATTATTCCCATGGATAGAAGGTATAACTGATAAATGGGCTAACCAGGGGCAATCTTAGAGAAAGAGTATGTTTGTTATTGTTTATAGACACATTTGATTTGTGAGAAAAACATTCGACAGTTTTCGCAAATGCAAAAAGACTTGGTCCAAGCCTAAGTCCATAAAATATTTTCACATTAATTTCCGAAAGGAAAATCAGACAGAACGCCTGCTCGCGTACCTCTTCCTCTACGCCCGACGGCTATGATTTGAGATAAAAAAACAAGATGCATGAAGAAATGACTATTAGTATTTCCCTTACATGGTTGGGAGATTTTGACATGAGTTTTATTTTTGGAAGCAATAGTGTCTCCTTCCATAAGTAGTTCTATTTTCATTAAACCAAACAAGCAAGTTGATTGCATTAAAAAAGCCAAAGTTGATAGGATTTTGGTCTTAGTGTTTAGTTAGTGATATATTTTAAACATTTGGGCAAGTCTGTTTGTTTGTGATGCTCTGAAGAAACAAACATATATTATATGTTACATAGGAAATCATGAATATTATACAAAAGGAGATTATTCTTGGCTTGCTATTTTAAGATAGACATTAACATTATTTATATCTGGTGCCCAAATACTTCCCCTCATATGATTGTAATACCCCCATTATGATTCTTATAATCCTTTTTTCCTCTGGGTACTTGATGCCCCTAAAATGAATGTAGATTTTGTTCTAAAGTTTGACTAGAGGGCAAACCAAAAGATACCTTTTGAAAGATTGCAGTAATGCAGATATATAATATAGGTATGTGTTCATTCTATCTGCTAGTGGTTAGGGCATAAAAGCCTGTTAGGAATCCTAGCTCACCAACCTTAGGAGAAAAAAAACAAAATTTGGACTTTTTTATCTGTTTTGCATCATTGATTAAAAAGTCGGACTTTCGTAGGGAATCGCTAAGGTCCTGACCCCATAAGCTTGGACGGGCTCGGGTGAGTCCAATCTAGATCAGTTAAGTTTTAACAAAATAAAATTTCATTAAACTCAGGTGATTCCCAAAGTGACCTAGGGCCTTTTTATCACTGCTTTACATCATTCACCTCAAATTCGAGGAGATTTGTAGTTTTAAAATTGTCTGTAAACTATTTTGATTTAGAGATAGTCTAAGAAGGCAAGGCATGCATCACTGATTATGTTTAAAGTCTAACAAAAATTCTCTCTTGTTTTTCGACTTGATGGCCATAGATGATCGTGATTTTTTTGTAATAAATATAAAAAGTCCTATAGCACACAATCCCTTTGCAAAATTGATGGTCATTATTTCAAGGGAAAGTATAAAATAAGATTGTTTACCTTTAAAAAGTTCTTAATCACCTATGGATATTTGATGCAAAATCAAATGGCAACAGATGTACCATTAATCATACTTGAGTTCAAGAAAATTTTTCTCGTACTTTGTATTGATAAATGACACACCTCAAGTTATATGATCTCACATCCAACCGCTAGAGTTGATTGCAAATATTTCATACCTCTTATAGTACACAATCCCGTAGTACATGATAATATAGTTTACCAAAGTTACAAAAAGATTGCAACCATCCCTAATTGTTGCTCGAAGATTGTTTAAGACTTTTTATCTCTGTCTCTCTCGCACATTGGTAATTCTAAAGTGGATCCCCTCTCTCTCAGTTTGTAGTAATTCCCTCTCTCTTGCCCATTGATAATTTCAAACAAATGTCTATGTGAATCTTTTGCCAAAAGGAGTAAATGCATGCAAAAGCATAAACATATACCATGACAAGAAAAGACATAAAATAGGGAAATTTATTAAAGGAAAATTATTTCATGAGTCGGGGGATGCATTTCTACATTTGTGTTCCCCGAGGCACAAAGCATCCATCTTAAAGATAGATGCAAATGAGTGATTTATCTAAAACCAGTTACATCATTCAGGGGTATATTTTTAAGTCTTTATATCAATCAGATATGTTCTTCAAAAAAGTTGTTTAAAAATTCACAAATTGCCCCCTATTATGTGTTGGGAAGCCTCAAGGAATACCAATTTAGGAAAAATTTAACCATTTTTTTTAAGATGCACCTGATTGAAATAGAAATTTAAAAGCATACTTTCAAATGTAAAATATAATCTTTTGATACCCCTTAGTGATATTTTAAAGGGTTTCACCTTTTTTTGTTATTTACCTCTCTTTTTTTTTTTTTGAGATACTTGAAATTTCTTTTATTTCTTTTTCTCTTGGTAGGTGGAGTTGAACCTTTGATGCCGTTCCCATTGATGCATGATTTCGATCCCATTCGTTGCACCCACATTGTATTATTGTTCTGAATAATACGCCATTGTATTTAACCAATTTTTTACTTATAGTATCAATGTATTTGACCAATTTAGAACTGAGACCAACCAAATAAATAAGAAGCAAATCAGAGAGGTTGGGGTGGTGTTTTTTTGCACATCCTTCATATATCCCCTCTCTCAATTTGATTGACACACATGATAAAGACCCAAAAATACATGGGTGCTCTATTGTTGCCACTAAGAAAGCCACGACTTTTTCAGATGCCATTGCGATAAATAAATTTATTTTTTTGCACATGCTTCATATATCACCTCTCAATTTGATTGACACACATGATAAAGACCCAAAAATACATGGGTGCTCAATATTGTTGCTACTAAGAAAGCCACAGCTTTTTCAGAGGCCATTGTTTGGTGATCTAGACCATGGGATTTTTTTTTTCTTGTGTTACTGTATAACGTGGCACATCTGCCTTATTCTAAGGTTGTAACTTTATGAGCTGTATTTTTTTCTTATTATTAATGAAAAATCGGATAGGGGCTTCTCCCCCCACTTACGTACCCTTAAGAAAAACCCCAAAAATAACCAAAAAAACAAAAAAGATGTTTGGGGGCAATATATTCCATTGTTGGGAGTGAGGGGGAGTTGTTGCTCAGTGGTGTGACATTTGGTGTGTGAGAGGAATCTTGTTGTTTGTTTAGAATAAACTAAGATCCATAGAAAGAGAAAAATGTTCCTTGCCTTGGCAAAAAGGGAGCACAATTGTCATTACCTTTGAAGAGGTATTGAAAAGGGAGACATAATGGTTGATGATTTGTAGAAACAATATCATTACTACCTATGTTTAGGTTGACAATGTAGAAGGAAAAAACAAAAAAAGTGGTTAGAGTCTCAAGTCATTTAAAGGAAATATTGGTTGCAATAGACACTAGAAAGCTTTATCTTAGACTAGGTAGCCTATTTACATGGGAAAGGATCAATATAGAATCCTTTTGAATGAAAAGAAAGAGGTTTAGGTCACTTAATAGTTGACAATTGAATGACCTCTTTAGTCACATTGAAGACATGAACACCTATAAATGGGTTGAAAATACTATGAAGCCACCAAATTGGACCTCTTATTGGGACTCATAATTTGATTGCTATTTAAATTGTCGGCCATTTGTTCTCCAATATAAGTTTAATATAATTGAAAAAGGCTACATGAGTCAATTGGTGTACACTCAGGCCAAGTAGAAGCTTGCTGGATTCTAAATTTTGGGAAAATTTATCAAATTACCTGATGAACAATTTAACATTTTTTTGCCTATATATTTTAATTTATTTTCAAAATACCCATGGAAAAATATCGTTGAATAGTTGCAAATGGGCAAAATGTAAATTTTGAAAATTTTTATCAAATTACCTGTAAGAGATGAAGAATTTAATACTTTTTGCCTATATATTTTAATTTATTTTCAAAATACCCATAGAAAAATAGAGTCTTGACTTGAAATAGTCGCAAATAGGCAAAATGTTAAATCCTTAATCTCTAATGTGTATTTTGATAAAAATTCCCAATAAAACAATAAATTCACAAAAAATATAGGGAAAACACGAATTACTTTTTTAGTAGATGTAGGTTGTTCATTTTCTGGACAATGAATCTAAGCCTTTAAGAACTCAACATTCTCTTTTGTAATTATTTATGTTCCAAATCAAAGATGTCATGTAGAATATCAGCCCCAACATATTTCTCTAGCTATAAATTTTGGAGCTCTCTTCATACTTAACTATAAATCCATAGTTTATATTTTCCCTGATACCAATGTCCTTTGTTCGACTAACTTTTTCTCTTCAGAGCAAGCTTTCGACTTGTCTTTGCACATGATCTTTGTGAGCCAAAATGATATCAATATCACATATTAATTAATGATTAAAAACAATCGATAGTACGAGCGTGCAACATTGTTGTTGACTCACTTCCGACTATCCAATCAATATCTCCTAACCTACTTCATTTAGCAATTATTCTTTTTCTTTTCTAACACGGGTAGGTTAGTGTGGGATTGGAATTTGAGACTTAGCATTGCCATCAAGGTAATGATCGAATCACAACATTAACCATTTTTTTGTCAACATAAATCAGAATTACTTCCCAATTATAAATGGCTTCCTAAGTGAATATTTTTGTGCACATTTTTTGCCCTTCACAATGAAGCAGTTGACCTTGCTCATGGCAGATTAGGATGACTGGTCCCAGTGATCAGAGATGATCTCATGGTCGTGGGTTAAAAATGGCTCCCACTATACAACATAAGCAGTAGGTCAACAAACAATAAGGTCTCATTGGATGCACCAATTTTTAGCCATTTAAATATCACACCTTATGTTTGCACTGAGTGGGTAGCATGCTCAGTGGCATGCTACCATCAATGAGATTTCAAATTTCTACAAGCATGCAATCGGCAAAACTCCTGTGAATTCAACAGAAAAAATTTCTCTAACAACCCAAAGATTGCCCTTTTTATTATGAAAAAATGGTTTGATAGGGCTGTATCCCTATCAAAAATTGCAATTCAAGTGTTGGAAAATATTTAAATCGATCATCTCAACTTGGACTATGGTTGTAAAAAAAATTTCGGATTTCAAATTCTAAAAAGTATATATTGCCCATTTTACCCTAAAAACAAGTGTTCACAGCTCCACAAGATCTATATCATTTTTTAGTTTCAAATTTTATTGTCGGTGTTGGAAATTGATTTTAGAGCCATCATGAAGATTTTTTATGCCAAAAGTGCTTTCTAGATGAGGATTTAAGATGGGGCTTTATTTTGTTTTCATAAAAGCCTAAGCTCAAGAGAAACTTCAACCTTTTATTATTGTTCATAAAGGGAACAAAGATATTCCTTGAACATGACTACCAAGATTTCGAAACAAGGCTTAAGATGTTAACAAAGCCAACATAAATCCTTGTCATGAGAATATAATCAAACAAAACAATTTATTTTCTGTACAAAAAGTTTTAAATACACCCGAAGCCATCACCCTTGAAAGTGGACAAGTGAGACTACATCATTAACCTCACTCAAACTTTCTGTGGAGAGAATGGCACACCCAAGCCCATCCAATTTTACATCGAACAGTATGGAGTAGTATTCTTTTTTTTCTTTGTTCTTTTTTCCTTTTATCTTCTAGACCCTAAACAAAAGGCAAACAATCTCATTGTACAATGTTTCTTTTGCAATATAACCTACAAGAGGAATGCAAGCCCATGCTAATACAGTGCTTTTAAGTCCATAAAACTCTTACTAGTTTCTAATTATGAATAGGTCATTCATAAACAAAGTCATTTCAATTTTACAGCTAACTTGGGGTGCTTTTGACCTTTTACAAAAGGTCATGCAGCCTCTTTTGTTATATTAATCTAAAGTAAGCAAGCCATAGAATGCTTTTTTATTACAAGGGACAGCCACTAATTTTGATTTAAGGATGGTTTGTTTATGAGGAAGGCACTTCTAAGTGGTGATTCTTTTTCAATAACCAGGCATTCCCCTAAGGAGAAATGGCCCTTACCTATGAATTGTAGAGCACACCAAACATTGCCACTATTACACTTCTAAGTAGGGAGAGAGTTATCTGTGAATAAACTGTATTCAAATTAGGGCCATTGGAGTGAAGAGAATCGTAATCTTTTCCTATTTAAACAAAACATACATTTCCATCACTGGGTGATTCTGAGACCACCTTACAAAAGAATCAACGGTTCTCAAAATTACTTTAAACAATTCAGAGAGAACCGTTGCCGATCTATGAATTTTGAATAAACATTCTGAGAAGCCTGAAAAAAACTCTTCCACTAGCCTGAAAATTCTCT
>NW_006500346.1:474211-507220 GCF_000471905.2 Amborella trichopoda | reverse complement strand
GTAGTACGACGTAGAGTACGAGTAGTAGTAGAGAGAGAGAGAGAGAGAGAGAGAGAGAGAGAGAGAGAGAGAGAGAGAGAGAGAGAGAGAGAGAGAGAGAGAGAGAGAGAGGAGAGAGAGAGAGGAGGCGGGGAAGCCACATGTTAACTCTTACAATTTTCCAGCTCAACACTGGCTTTCCTTGATGACCGATCTTCTTATCACATCCATTCTTTTCTCTTTCTCTTAAACCTTTTTTCTTCTTTTTTTTATATTATTTGAATACTTCTCAACTCTTCAGTAGCACTTCAGACAACTCATAGATTGTTCCCTTAATAAAAAGCGAGAAGTAGAATTCTGAGGGTCCAGGCCAGGGCACACTCTCACACATTTAAGATCTCTCAATTGTGATACTTGCAACAAGTTCTTCATCCTTGGTATATAGTACACATCCTACAACTGGCCTTCTCCTATAACCTTGTCAATGTAGGTGATCAGTAGGCGCATTATTGGTTGTAAAAATGACTATGCCTCCCTTGTACTCAGCCAAATTGAGGAACTTAGCATTGTTTCCTATCATATAATTCGTACACCCTGCATCAATGATCCAATCTCAATTGTAATCAATGACTTCAAAGTTGGAGATAGTACTGAGAGCTAGCTCCTCAGGTTCCTCCTATCGCCTTACGTCAATTGATTTGTTGGTTGGTTTCGACCCCTTGTTGAGCTTTCTAGATCAACCAATCGATGGTTGGCCAGTTTCAAACTCACCAGTTTGGTTTCTTTGATATCTACAATGGATGCATGTACAACCAATTCTTCCTTGGGAAAGTATATAATGAGACAATGTTAAAAGTTGGTCACAATTAATCTTGACAGTTGGATGTAAACTTGGGTGGCTACATTTATTTCATTGACCAAGCTCAAAGTTTAAAATAAAATTTTTCGAACTTTGTGACACACGCAAGCTATCAGATTTCACATCGGATGGTTTTAAGTAACCACGACCTCCCTGTACCAAAGATAAATGTATACAATCCCTTCTTCCTTGTCTTGCTTTGGTGAGTCTTACTTTGATAACTCATCGCAGTCACCGAATTCTCTTTAGTTGTCCTCGTTTTCCTTGAACAAGAATCACAAGCATAGTAGCCCTTTTTGCCACAATTGTCACACTCAACATCTTATCGATCAACATAAATGTTCCTTTGTCTAACTCCCCCTTACTGGGAGCCCTCTCTTTGTTGAGTGATCTCGATGCTTTCTCTTCTCTTCGTCGTTGTTTGCTCTTCTGAGTGAAAAGCACCTTGTCCTCATCTTTAATAGAGACACTGGCCATTTGTCTAGCCAAGGTATCTTGATTCACCAATAGCCTTTCTAATTCCAAGAGATACAGTTGCAGCCAACCTCTGATGGATTTCATGATCCCATTATACTCAAAACTCAATCCTCTAGTGATGATCCGTCACCTCATGGTCTCATTTTTTTTTTTTAATGAAGTTAACGATTGTATTACTGGAAGAGTATCAAGAACTCCTCATGGATTCGTTGATCCATGATTCTGGATCAAGCTTGGAGAACAGTTGCAGCCAACCTCTTATGGTTGTCATGTTCCCATTATACTCAAAACTCAATCCTTTAGTGATGATCAATCTCCTCATGGTCTCGTTGATCCATGATTTTGGAGAACAATTGCAGCCAACCTCTCATGGTTGTCATGATCCCCTTATACTCAAAACTCAATCCTCTAGTGAGGATCCATCTCCTCATGGTCTCGTTGATCCATGATTCTGGGTTGAGACCTTTTACTTTCATGAAGTATTGGCTGATCATCATCATCCCTAAGGATATTCATCCGAGCTCATTATCCAGGAACTGGAGTCGATCATCATTGGTTTTAGCAAATAGTGTTCCCAAAGCATCCCAAGCTTCTTTTGGAGTGGTGGCTTCTTTAAAGTGGTTCAACAGTTCCTTTGAACAATTGTCTTTGGTACAAACATGGCCTTCACGACCTTAATCATCATATCGCAGCACCTCAACATTCTATCTTGCAAGTGCAATAGTAACGATTTCGACGACAACCTCCAAGAGGTCATCCCTACAGGTATAATTCCAGGTATAAACGTACACCCATATCTTTACAATACGCTCTCTCACTCTTTTCATTAATTAAACTCTTTTCTTTATATCATTACAAAACACTCTCTCTCTCACCACTTCCTCACATGTAACACGCCTACCACTCTTTTCTAACCCTACACTACACACTGGGTTGTACTACAACTAGTTCTTTGGGTTGGGTTCGACCAGCATTAAAAGTCTATTGCTTTATTATAAAATGATAAATATGCAGTTTTGTGTAGCGCAATTTTGTGCAGCCCTATTGGCTTTCTAGGATCAAGAAATAGATAATTAGACATGCAAAATAATTATGACACCCATGTCCATGTCTAGGCAGTTCTACCCCGATACTCCATTTTCCTTCCTATGTTGCGTGTCGAAACATGTCCCACACCCAAGACCAATATGTAGTCAGTACGTGTTTAGAAAAATTCATACCCCAACAAGCATATCGACATTTTGACAAGAAATGTCTCATTGAGGGGAATGGGGTTGGGCCCAAGTGGTTAGGGGTCAAGAGCCTCAAGATAATGTCCTACCTTCCATTCTCACTATTAACTTGTCAAAAGAAAAAGAAAAAGAAATGTCTCGTTGAGAAACATGCAGTATTCTTTATTTTTATATATAAGCGCCACTGATGGGTTTTGAACCTATGACCTTTCAATGTGATGTTAAAAGGATTAGACCTTGCTAGTTGCATATGTTTCTCTATTATAGAAATAATGAAATATAATAGTAATCGCTTTTGAAAAGTCCAAGCAAAGGCAAGAATGCAATTCTGACAACGAAATCATTACTGTATAAAAGATTAAAAAAAATACACGTTGAATTCCAATAAAGCAACATTTAGTATAAGCCCTTTATCATGGTACAAATACTACAAAACATTAATGAGCATAATGTGGGACTCCAAAAAAAAGAAGGAAGAATATCATTTACGGGATAAAAGCCCTATACAAAATCATTGTGGGGGTCAAAAGATCCCAAGTTAGTCAACTACCATGAGATGGCCCACTTTTCTAATTTTGTTTCACTCCGATACCTTCTTAAGAAAATCTAATGCCCAAATTGTCCTTTTTCAAGGTTTCCAATAACAATTAGGGGCATTTCAGTAATTTGACACACCCTCCTGTCCTTTGGGTGGTTTGAATTATTAGAATACCCCTGCTTGAATAGGGGCAATTTGAGCATTTTTTGGGACTTTTTTAAGAGAGTACCTTAATAAAATGAAGATTAAAAAGCAAACCCTCTAATGTTAATTGGGAGGTTTTGACCTCCTTTATGATTTTCTATGGGAATATGACCCCTAAAATGCTATTTTCCTAAAAAATCATAGTCCAACATGCACTCAAAATTATATTGGCTCAAACAAACTGAAAAATATCACACGACTCCTAAAGCGAGCATATGTTTATTCATATTTTTATATGGATGTTATCATCATATTAATATAGCTTTAAACTTGAAATTGATATAGCCCCACATGGTCTGTAAATGCCGTCACTAAAATTTAGATGTTCATATTCTAACTCCTAAAATAGGAACTGCCCTTTAAGGGGCAGCCTACTAGGATAATTATAAATGGTTCTATCAACAAAACAATCAAAGATTAATATACATTATTCAAAATATTATTACTAGAACAATTTAAAAAGTATCATTTTGAACAATGAAAGAGTAGAAACAGATAATTTTTTATCTTTATTGTATAAAATTATATTCATTTTAAAAGTTAAATTTTTAAATTTTCATTTATTATATTTAAAATTCTTATATCATTTATGCATTTATAAATTTATATATAAAATGTGTCAGAGCTGTATTGGGTTTTTAGGCATAAGTACAAGACACCAAAGACACGACACCCATGTCGGTGTCCATGTAACATTGTGTCTAGGTAATATCAGCAGCTGCTCTTTTAGTTAGAGAATTCCCACCTACAAACTCACCAGCAAGCAGGACATAGAAGAGATACCCCTTTGCATCCAAGACCTTCTAGATCCCAAATTTCCACTCCTGATTTTGTCGCAATTATTAATCACTCTTAAATCCCCCATGGTAACAAGTTTAAAGAAAAATCCACGTAATTTTGCCCCAAGATTTATGCCTAAAGCATGTTTCTAAGGAAAAAAGGTGCCTTTGTCAAACCCAATGGATTGCAGGGAATATCATATTTGCTTAAGCAATAGTCAACCACCTGAAAAGAAATGCTAGAGGTGACTCCATATGTATCAAACTTGATATAGCCAAAGTGTGAGAAATAATAATGTAAACCTCTTATATGGGAGCTTCTCTACAAAATTATGCTATAATAGTCAAGTTGACTATTATAGCATAGTCAATCTGACTATGGATGTGACTATTATAGCATAGTCAGGTTGACATTCCCTAGCTTCATGCTTTCTAGTTCAACATGAGTGTGACAAAATTATCTTGTCACCAGCTGCCTCAGGGATTTTCTCTCTCTTCCTTCTATTCTTTCATTTCTCAACCACCAACCTTTCCTCTTAATCCCCCCTCAATAGTGGCCCAAGCTTGGACCTCCTTTGCACCCCAAGATTACAGATGTTCATGTGGACCGCGCTATCCTCAAAAGTGCTCATGGTAGATCATCTACAGCGAAGAGGTTTCTCTCTTCCAAATCGATGCTCCAAGTGCCTTGATGAGGAAGAGTCAAATCCACACTTGTTCCTTTTCTGCCCGTTTCCTTTTGATGTATGGGGGAGGATTCTGTCTCTCTTTAACATCCAATGGGTTTTACCCAAAGAGGTCCCTTCACTACTAAGTGCTACTGAACCTTTCCCGTGGTCCCCGACAAGGATCCTGTTATGGAAAAAAACAGTTGTGGCAACAGTCTACGCTCTTTGGATAGAACGCAATAATAGGATCTTTCAAGGGGAATACGCAAGTCCAGCTGTGGTATTCTCCAAAATCAAGTCGCGGCTTGTCTTTTGGGTCATCAACCACAAAAACTTTCAAGGCATCCCAACTTCGCCTTTCTACCAGAATTGGAACACCACACTTCAGCATTCCATTAGAAGACCTCCTAGAGCTTCTAACTGGCAACCTCCATCCCTGTGACAAATTAAACTTAATTTCGATGGGTGCTCTCTAGGGAATTCCAGCCCCTCAGGAGTAGGAGCTATTCTTAGGGACCACGCACTATAGAGGCAGAAACTACTGCGCTGATAGAGGGTATCAGAATTGTCTAACCCTTCACAAACACGACCTTTTTAATAGAGGGAGACTCCAAGAATGTCATCTCTTGTGCCAAGGACCCCTCTTCAACTCCAAGGGTCCTAAACCATATCTTTGACGAAATCTTCCACTTTTGAAGGGGTTTGATCATCGTCTGCACGTGGAGGGAGGAAAACCATGTCGCAGATGCCATGGCCAAAGCAGCGGCTCTCAATGAAGGAGCTTAAGAAATTTTGGAATGGGCTCTTTTCTTTTGTTGTGTTGACTCAATGTAACCTTCAAAAAGAAGGCCTTTGTTCCGGTTTTTGTTCTCTCTATCTCTTTATCTCCCCCCTTTGCATCTCTGCTATCCACCTGTGGATAGCTTATCCCTCTCTCTCTCTCCCTTGTACTCCCTAAACAATATATAAAAGTTAACATTCTCAAAAAAAATAGTCAGGTCGACAATCTTTCCTACAATATTAGATGACCAATGGATGTTTTAACTCCCAAAGCCTTTGTGATAATTAAATCTGGCATTCACCATAACAAATTAATGTCCTCTAGAATTCATGCTGGCTAGAGCACTAAGTCTCACAATCAAGGTCCTGGTTTTGGTTGGACAATTAGAACCATTTTAGAGGACAAGAAGTGGATTCCCTTTCTTCCACCTTCACGAGGCATATGATGCAACATCTTTTGCAAATGTAGTATAAAATATGCTATGAAACTCCTCCAATACACTTACCCAAAAAACTCCTCCAACACTGCAAACTATTATCATGTCAAAGCATTAGCAAGAACAAAAATAACAGCGCCCACAACATTTTCCTGGCAGGCAATCTAAGAAGAATTCAGCAAACGCCTTGACCTAGTTAAAAGTGCTTCCCACATTACAGAAACCTCAAGAAACACACATTTTGTAAGATATTGACCTATATGATAGGATGGAGAATAAGTTACACTCACTGCTAGTGTTCATAAATTCAAAACTAGAAAGTACAATGGATTATACATTTTGGACCACCCCATCCCCATGCCAATAATATGGAGCACATGAGCATAAGCCATTGCTCATGACATGAAGCAACCACACCCTCACAGCTATTTCAATAACCAAGGTCCCGTAGTACAAATGCAATTCCATGCGTGCATTCCAAGAGAAGAATCTGGCATAGGTGCCAGACACTGATTGATTGCTTAAAGTGGTTGAATGATAAAACTAAGATGAAGATCCACTACATGCAGAAATTTCAGCCTTGTATGAATCTTTATTAAAAAAATTTGCTACTTTATTTGCAGCCGAATCCCTGGTTGCAACATGCACTTGCAAGCATATCAGGTGCAACAGCTGCAAGAGGGACAGAGGTCAAGAATCAATTAAAGGTAGAAATATCATCCAGTAAAGCATGCCGGCCCTTTGAGGAATCAAATAGCATATATCTCATTGCTATAAGGATACAGGGTGGCAGTTTAGGTTGTGGCATGGCCATGTAAACTCCCAAACTTCGTCAGGGACTTGGTAATCAACAAGGGCATGAAGTTACCCTAATTTTGCTTCAAATAATTTTTCATGCCTGCACCAGTTTACAATGCAATATACCACTCTTTTGTTCTATGTTCTTTCCATGGCTCCCACTAATTTTTTTTGCTTACTACAATTTGTTAATTTAATCTCATCACTAGCCCAGCCAAAACAAGGGAATAACTGAGCCAAAAATTTGAATATATACAGAACAACCCTAACTTGTGTTTTTCATTTATCTTTTAAGCTTTCAGTCCAAGGATTGTTGGACATATTTGCCAAAAGTCTAGGTCCAAGCAAAAGATAAAGAAATAGGAAAAAATATAAGATAAAAGCTACAAACAAAATAGAACATAAAGGAATAAACTATCAAAATCATGCATAA
Source organism: Amborella trichopoda (assembly GCF_000471905.2). The sequence continues at coordinate 500,036 of NW_006500346.1, read as the reverse complement.
TTCTTCATCCAATAAGAGGTTAAAAACTGAATAAGTACATCAAATATAAATAGGAAAATGCAAAGGAAAAGGACACACTGTGATTTACCTGCATTCCTCCTTGCTCAAGGGATGCCTTATTAGCTGACATAGGAGCCATGCCAGGCCTATAAGTTAGTTCATTACTGAACTCTGCACCAGTGGCCGTGAGAGCAGTGGCAAGAGAAGCCATTTGCTCCAATCTCCTTTGTGGGTCTTCACTCGGGTTAAAAGGAAGAAGTCTCCTCCTCTTCTTTGTGCAAATCAATATTCCACTGCGCTTCTTTCGCTTCCGTGCATCTAAAAGAATGCACCGCACTTAATCAAATTTCACTAACCCAGGAGAAAAAGAGGGAAGGGCTCAATTTCTTTTTCAGCATTGTTTTCTAGGGATATGTGATAAAATAAAGAATGAGGAGAATGAGAAAAAAAAGAGATCGAAGTTTGGAAATATAAATTGAACTTCCAAAAAAAATTACAGTGATAAAATGAGAAAACAGAAAGGAACATCTAAATAAAAATTGAGATAAATATAGAGAACAATACCTTGAGGAGATTTATGCAGAGCATCATTAGAGGACCTGCAAATGCGGAAGAAATCCACGATCTTGGTTTGCACAAGAGGGAACTCTGCGATAAATATACAGAGTAAGTGAATAAAGACACGAGTAAATAATTGTTCCAAGCCAAGATAAAACTGGTCCTCAAAACGAAAATACACAAAGATAATCAGTCCTCCCTCCCTCCCTCCCTCTGTCACAACCGACATCTATCGCACCGAAAATACACAAAGATAATAAAGTCCAATGCTGCTACACCCTTCATAAAATCCTTTCTTAAAATTGCATTCAGATAATTTTGCTATTTTCCTCAGATTTAATACCGATGCCATTCTCATAAAACCAAATCTGATTATCTAACTAATTCTATAGCTAATCTCTTTATGCGTAGGAAATTAACCACCCAAATCCTCCTTTACAAATGCAAATAAATAGAAAAATAAGTAAATAAAAATACATAAAAAGCAAAAATCACCTTCATAAATGCATCAAAAAAAGGGAAAATAACTCAAAGCGGAAAGAAATAAGCTACAAAATAAAAAGGACAAAAGGGGAAAATAAGAATACAGTCCCTCCTCTGCAAGTGCAAATCCAGGAAAACAAACAACCAGAACCAGGAAAAACAATTGCAAAATCAAATAAGGAATGGAATGAATGATAAGGAAATGGGTCATCTTCTATAGAGTGTGATTTCTTCGACTTGACCAGGAAAAACAATACTAAAAACAAATAATGAGTACTGGAAATAAAGGAATAAAAGGCAAATGGGTATTGTTCTTACGCTTGTAATTTCTTCGATTTGAGCAGGAAGTGCAGAACCAGGAACTGGAAGGGACTCGAGCAAGGATGGGGCGAAGGCAAAATATGTGGAAGCCATGATCACAGCCATCACAGAGCAATAGCTCAGCTGCATTACCACCAGAAGAGCACACCTCACAAACCAGATCTGAATAAGAAGAAGAAGACACATTGCCATCGCTCTTCTTCTGGAGAGGAGCCGGTGCCTGAGTTCTCCTTCGAAATCTAGGGTTACAGGCCACCGGTTTTGTTTTGCCCATTGAAAGGTGAGAACCAGAAGAGACTGAAAACTGAAGAGGAACAAAGAAATGGAAATGACAAATGTAAAAGATGCGAGATACAGGATTGCACCCTAGATTTGATCTCTCTTGCTATCTACTGTGTTCTCTATGTTTTCTCTCTTGGGGTCTCTTCTCTCATGATAGAGAGCCACAAGAGTGAAAACAAACCGAGAAGATTCAGATATTGAAGCAATGAGTTAGTGTTGTGGGAGCCATTGGAGTTGCAGAGCCCAAAAGATGGAGAAAGCTAAGAAGAGGAGAAAGAGGAGGCAGTATACGTTACAGAACGGGCCCTGCTATGGTCATTGGAGAAGCAGATCCAATAAGGCAGCTGCCTTGGCTTTGCCCATCAGATAGAGGAAGAAAGAAGAGAGAGGGAAACAATGGAAGGTGGAGAGAGAGAGAGAGAGAGGCAGAATGTGGGTAGGGAAAAGAGGGGGGAATCACATGGTGAGGAGAGAGAAAGATGGTAATGAAGAGAGAGAGGGAGGGGAATCAAATGGCGTTAGAGAGAGAAATAAGACGGGGTTTACGAGGGATATAATTTGTAGAGAGAGAGAGTGGGGCAAGGAAGGGAGATTGAGGAAACAAATGGGTATGAAAGATAAAATGGATGTGGACACAAATAAAAATGCGTGAGAAGAAAGGAGAGAGACACAGAGAGGACGCTGATCCATTCCAAGCGCTAGAGAGAGAAACTTCCCGCGCTGTGTCAATTTCGCGGGAAAGAGTGGTTTTGGCGCCAAAGCAAAACACGCATCCCAGTTATTTTGTGTTGGCTTTTTTTTTTAATTGCATATGTTTGTAGTAATTAAATAATTTAAGATTTCAACTTAAATGTTCCCTTTCTATCATGTCGTATATATGATAAAATCATTAATGTTTTTGGCCTAAATAAAATCATTAATGTTTTTGGCCTAAAAAGTATAGAATAAGTTTATTTATCTGTGGTAACAATTAACAGAGTTACTAGTTGCTGTTAGATTTAAAATCGAAAGGTTAGGGATGTGTGTTGATGAAGCTTAAAGTTATTAATTGAAAATATTTATACACGGTGTCAATCTTACATTAAAGAAGTGAAGCACACTTCAATAACCTATCAGGATACGGTGACGTTTGCGTAATGTGTTGACATTGTTGAAGAAGTAAGGTGTACCTCAAAACTATACCGAAAATGTAGATTCGGTGCCGCAAAGCCTTGCGATAGTATGAAAATCTATTGTTGTCCTTAATAACGAAATTTAAAGTTTTATAAATGGTAACGATCAAACAGATCTATAAATACTTGTAAATATTAAAAATAGATGGTCTATATAATGTGTTAGAAGATGAACCATTTTTAAGATTAAAATTCTTATTTTTTTCATGTCTATGAATCTTAAGACCGAGATGATCGATTTTAATGTTTTTTTAGCATAAGAACAACCTTGTTTAGTGGGTTTTTTACAGTATAAGTTTGACTTAAATTTTTTTCCATTAGAAAATGTTGCTCCCATGCTAGAAAATTTCCCAATTTATAATCTTGAATTTGCGATGTATAGATTAAAAAAAATTATTGTATACTATGGGCTCATTACCTTTGTTAAAAGGAGACTCCAATTGCCAAAGGCCATTAGATGTTGAGTTGTATGGCTCTGGGTATGTTGCAATGTTGGAGTTTCATTTTTTTCTAACTTCGAATCTAGTCATTAACACACTCACAATCACCCACGATTTGAAATATGATAGACAATGATGATTGTAATTTCCTTGCATTAAAACAAAATTATCACTAAAAAGTTTTCAAAGTATTTTGTAACCAATATTTAGATTGCCTATTTTCAATATTTTAAAATATTTATAAATTTGCGAACCATTTTTTAACTTTTAAAAATCATATTTGGGGGAAAGTAAATTTCAAACCATTGATAGAGTTTTAAACGCGTCTTTTGGTAGGTTTGGAAATGCATCTTACTTAAGCACTTTATATAAGTTGCATCAATTATATTTTACCCATTTTAGTTACAATTTACATAATTTAATGATTTCACGACAAAACAATTTTTTTTTCAGCTTGGGAGACTATCAAGATATCCTAATAGATTAGTTGTGTAACATTTTAATTGTATATTTTAATTTTAGAAATTATATATTAGGAGACTATTCATTTTTTCTGTACAAATAGGTCACAATGATTTTTAGCTATTGGATGTGAAATCCAATAGATGAAAATGTGTAACAACATTTTAAGAATTTTTTGTTTGGACTTTGTGTCCCAATAATGACTAAATTATGAAAAGGAAAAGGTTTTTATGCTTTCCCTACAACCTAAAAGTTCTATCATCACCCTACCCTCCAACCAACCAATTTTGATCAAGAGAGCCACTGACCGTTTCATCTTAGATCCGACGTCTCAAAGTATTTTTTTTTAAATTTTTTATACAAATTGTATGAATATGAATTTTGGTACGTGCAATCTTCTCATTGGGACGCACTCAAAATGAACGGTTGGATAAAAGGGACAATAGAACTTCTATGCTGGAGGGAAATCATATAAAACTTTCCTTAAAAGGAAATGCCATTTATTGTTCAAGTAATAGTTGGAGGTATTGTCATATTTTGGCTCTTTATGGCAAATGCAAATTTTTTTATAAATAATAATACATGATATAATTAAATAATTAGAAGTGAGTTATACTAAATTAAATTGAGTAAAATCGATATTTATTAAAAAACAGACCGATAAAAAATAAATAAAAATACGATGCATTATAATTCAAGCAAAAGTGAGAAAATCATTTCAATTATCTACATACATTTAACAATAACATAGAAATATAAATTTAAAAATATTTTTAAATTCAACGCATATCTTCATAAAATTAGATAGCGAGTAAAAAAAGTGGATTTCATTAGAAACAGAGTAAAGCTAAAAATTTTATCGAAGCGCTTATTAATTAAATCCTAGAAAAAATAGTTGAAAAATGGGTGCGGTTTCTATAGAGCTGAGGCAATAAACAATCAAAATAAAGCACACCTCCAAATAAAGTCAAGAATTGTGGTTTCCATACTCTAAATCTTTGTGTTAGCCTTAAAATATATTTTCAGCTTTAAGTCTAAAATTGAAAGCTTAAAAATAATGTAGATCGAGTAGATATATGAACGCTTAAAATCTTAAAAATCAACGGTAAAAAAATACATTACAAGATATATTATTTTCAAAACTTGAAATCTATTTTTTTTATCATGTGTATGCGTATTGATGTTGAGATGATCAAATTGAGAATATTTGAGCATCAAAACAACATCTTATTGTCAAAAGTTTGAGGTATTTTTGAGATGCCATCTAATTTAATGGTGGTTTTGAGCCTGACATTTATATTAACTGTTTTCTTATTAAAAATCATGAAATAAGTTTATATAGAGTCGGGGCTCTAAACAATTAAATTAGAGTGCACTTAAAAAGTTTCAATAAAAGATGTTGTTTTGATGATCAAATATCTTCAAATTTATCATATCCACAAGATACATGGATATGAGAAAAAAATAGATTTCAAGTTTTAAAAATAATACTTATTGTAATTTTTGTTTTTACGGTAAATTTTCAAATTTTTCATTGTACGTTAGATCTACAATGTTTTTAAAGCTTTAAAATTTATAATTAAAGATAAAAATATATATTTTAATGCGATATTTGAAAGTGCGATTTAGTTTGATCGAATATAATCTAACCTAAAATTATATACTCGATTTAAATTGAATCTGACTTTTGGATCAAAATCCTCAAAGAATTCGTTCTCTCTCTTTCTCCCCTCCCCTCTCTCCCTCCAAACCAAAATAGTTCCGACTTCCCAAGCTGCCATGGATTCAAACCAAGTTTCGTCCCAGAATTGCTTCCAAGTACCCAACCAAGAAACCCATTTCATCTCATCACCAGATTCGTCCGAATTCTTTCTCTTTATATGGGCTCTGAATCATTCCTCCATTGTTGGTTTGGACTCAGAGTGGAAGCCCTCTCAGACCCAAAACTCTCACAATTTTCCCAAGCTTTCTATCCTCCAAATCGCCTGCAAACTCACCAGTTTTAGTGAGTTTCCTCTCGAGGATGATAATTCGAGAGAAACCGACAAAAGCAATTGCCTTGTCTTCATATTGGATCTGTTTTCTCTCCCCCCTTCTTCAATATGGAAGCCATTAAGGGATTTGTTTATCTCTCCAAATGTTTTAAAATTGGGTTTCAAATTCAAGCAGGATTTGATATACCTGTCTTCTTCTCTCACCTCACAGGGATCCGAATACTGGTTTGATAAGGTAATTATTTATTTATTTTTGGTAATTAATGAGTTTGTAAGAATACTTGTCCGATAAGTAGTTATATTTATTTATAATATTAATGAGATATTTGTTCATATATTTCTCCAAAGGATTTGTGTGCTGTATCTCATACCTTTTGATGGTCGCTCCCATTTTGCCTGTATGGATTTATTGTTGGAGATTCAAATACCTGAAACCCCAATTTAACTTATTTTTTAATATCGCACACTCAATTTACCAAATCTGTAAAATCAACAATTCAATAATAAGCGATCGTGTGCAATAACTTAGAAAAAATAAATCAAAGATGAAAATATAATCATGAGAGAAAATTAGAGAAACAAACCACTACAAATTTAAGGTGGTTCACCCCGTAGAGCTACGAGCAGGCCAGCAAGAAATTCCACTATCAAAAGGGAAATGTATAAGGGGATACAATGTACCTCAATGGAAAAAATTGGTGAAAATCATCACCCAAAAATACCTTATTGTGATCACCCAAAAACCACAATTTACCCCGTTTCACTTCGGATGATCCAACGACATGAGCAGTAGACGTTCATACACTTTCTCCACTAAAAATGGACAAGAAATCATTATTTATATATTTTCCTTTCTCAACATATCCCAAGGAAGCCTTAGCCTCTTTCTAGAGAGAGAAGAGTTCAAACCAAGAAGGGATGGATCGTGTGTCTCATATTCTCTTTTTTTGCTTTTATACAAGTCATATAATTTAGTAACAAAAAAGCCCCAAAACAAATGATAAAAGATAAATACATGCTAGGTGATTTTCTATTACCATTCAATAATCTCTACCTTGATAGAAAATCACCTACTTGCCTTACTGATAATCCCCTTTTTATCTTTTTATGAAGCCTAGATAAGTTAGGTTCCATTCCAACTTCTCTACTGGAACTGTCTTTGTGAGCATATCCGCCACATTTTCCTTGGTTTCAACTTTCACCAACCGAACCAAACCATCTTCAACAACTTGTCGAATATAATGGTATCAGACGAATATAATGGGGTCGAATATAAGGGTACCATATGAATATTCTACAATAGTAGGTATTGAGGAATCAATACATGAAATTTTAATGAATTTGAAAGAAATTATATTTAGAAGCAATCTGTACGGAACTCGTGATGCATTTATCTATGTTAGGGGTCCTAAATATGTAACTGCTCAAGATATAATCTCACCACCTTCTGTGAAAATAGTTGATACTACACAACAGATTGCTAGTGTCACAGAACCAATTAATTTTTGTATTGGATTAGAAGTCAAGAGAAATCGCGGATATCGTACGAGAACCACCAATCAAGATGCGAGTTATCCTATAGATGCTATATAAATGGGATTCTTGGTCAAATTAATGGTGTTCATATTATCACAAAGTATTTACGTGGGGCTAGAATTGATACCCAATTCTCCCATAAGACCTTGAAGCCAAACCACTTCTCTGCTTGCTTTGGTCGTCGCCATGTATTCCACCTCGGTGGTAGACATGCCATTGTTGATTGAAGCTTAGACATCCAACTGATCGGTCCATTTGCGAACTTCAAAACGTAGCCGGTAGTTGATTTTCCTCTATCAAGATCACCTGCATAATTTGCATCAATATAGCCTTGAATGTGCCACGAGACTTTGCTAAATATCATGGCATAATCACTTGTGCCTCTCAAATAACGAAGTACCCATTTTGCACCTTCCCAATTAGCTTTTTCGGGATTTGTCATAAATCGACTCACGACACCAACCGAATATGCTATGTCTGGTCTAGTACACATCATGACAAACATTAGGCTTCCCACAACACTTGCATATGACACCTTCGCGATATTCTCTTTATCATCCATAGTCTTCGGATTTTGCTTGGAAGACAACTTGAAATGAGGAGCTAATGGAGTCTTCACCGACGTTGTCTTGCTCATACCCAATTTATAAAGCATCTTTTCTATAAAGCTATTTTGTTCAAGTGACAAAGTCTCACTCCGTCGATCTCTTTGGATTTCGATTTCAAGTATTTGTTTTGCTGGCCCGAGATCTTTAATTTCAAAACTCTTGCTCAAAGATGCCTTGAGCTCATCAATCCTAGCCTTGTCCTTGCATGTCAAAAGCATATCATCAACATACAAAACTAAGATTAAATAAGAACCATCATCAAATAACTTCATATTAGCACAATGGTCATATCCACTCATTTGGTATCCAAGACTAATCATGAACATGTCAAAAGTCTTGTACCGTTGTCTTGATACTTGCTTGAATCCATATATGGATTTTTTCAACTTGGACACTAACCTTTATTTTCCTTTTTCAAGAAATCCTTCAGGTTGTTGCATGTAGACTTCCTCATCAAGTTCACCATGTAAAAAAGCCGTTTTTATATCCATTTGTTCAAGTTCAAAATCATGCAATGCTACAAGCTCAAGCACCAACCTAATGGAGTCTAACTTCACAACCGGTGCGAAAATTTCAAGAAAGTTGATACCTTTCTTTTATGCAAATCCCTTTACAACTAGCCTTGCCCTATACCTTTCCAAACTTACATCAATCCCTTTCTTGATTTTGAACCCCCACTGGCAACCAACCGCTCTTCTACCCTTTGGCAACTCTACCAAATCCCAAGTCTTGTTCTTCCGAAGAGCCAACATTTCATCTTCCATGGCCTTTTTCCAAGATATGGAATCATCCCCTTCCACAGCTTATTGGTAAGTGCTAAATTCTTCATTCATAACAACCAAAGCATATAATACTTCGGGATCCACATAGTCCCTAAATCGCTCGGGTGAACGAATTACCCTTGTAGATTTTCTTGTCATGGATGTTGCAACTTCGTCATGGGAATCACTTGGTTCACCAACTTGCCGTTCTTCATCAATGGCTTATTCATTGATACTTGTGGGTGCTTCTTCCGGTATAGGCCCTAACTAGATGATGGGACATAGGGTCGAACATCAATTTCTTGGGTGTCATTATGAGATTTTTCCTTTTCTTTAGTCACATTTTCTACAACTCTTGTCAACACAGATGACTCATCAAAATGCATATCTCGGCTTGTAATTATCTTTCGAGCACTTGGATCGCATACCCGCTATCATTTCACACCTTTGCTATACTCAACAAAAGTGCATTTCTTTGGTTTGGGTTCAAGCTTTTTTCTTTGGCAACTAAGAATTAAAACATAAGCATTACAACCAAAAATCTTTAAATCGGAATAATCACAACGAGTTTCGGATCGTACCTCTTCAAAGCCGTCAAAGGTGATCGATTGATGAGATAACAAGCCGTCATCACAGCTTCGGCCCATAGCTCTTGCTCCAATCTTGCATTGCTCAACATGCTTCTAGCTCGCTCCATTAAAGTATGATTCATCCTTTCCACAACATCATTTTGTTGGGGAGTATAAACCGTGGTGAAACGGTTCTTGATTCTTTCATCTTTACAAAATTTTGTAAACTCATCGAAATTGTACTCCTTCTCATTGTCGGTGCGAAGTGTCTTGATGTTGCACCATGTACTCTTCTCAACTTCGGCCTTAAAATGCTTAAAGGCCAAAAATGTGTCAGTCTTTGATTTAAGAGTGAACACCATACCTTCCTTGAGAAGTCATCTATAAAAGAAATAAAATACAATGCACCACCATATGACATTATGGGTGAGGGCCCCATAAATTCGAGTGAACAATAATCAAGTATTCCCTTGCTTCTATGGTTCCGACTTTGAAAATTCGTCTATGTTGTTTCCCTTATACACAATGCTCACAAAATTTGGATTCCCCAAATTTTATGGTGGGAATTAACTTCCTCCTCATCAAAATTTCCATACCCTTTTCACTCAAGTGGCTCAACCTCCTATGCCATAAGTTTAGTGGAAGATTATTACTCTCCACTACCGAATTTGTCACATCATCAATACTGGAGCTTCTTAATAACTTATATAAGTTTGCAACTCTAACGCCCTTGATCACAACAAGAGCATCCTTAGATACTTTGAGACCCCCCCCTTCCAATAAAGAAAGAGAAATTAAACTTCTCGTCAAGTTCGGCACATGTCGAACATGCTCAAGTGTGCGGATACTTCAATCATACATCCTTAATTTCACCGTGCCAATCCCAATCATTTTACTACTTAAGTTGTTTCCCATCAACATGGAACCACCATCACTGGTTCATATGAACTAAACCATGACTTGTGTGGGCACATATGATGTATAGCACCACTATCCAAAATCCAATTTTGATGGAATTCATGATTGCAACGCACAACATAAACCTCTTCTTCAATAAATCTGGATGTAGATTCCTCCACTTGATTTACCTCATTTTTGGACTTATTGGTTTCCCTTGCTTTTTCGAATTTTGTCATTTCCTTTTTGTACAATTTTTCTTCATATGTCCAGCTTCACTGCATCCCCAACAAACAAACTTGTTTTCTCGGCCTTTAGACTTTGATCGACCTTTCGATTTAGATCTTGTAGAATATTGAGAGTAATTACCTCTCTCACTTGAACGACGACCCCTTGAAAAGTGAACTTCCGATTCCTGTTCTCCAATAGATTCCTTTTTTCAGAGTTCATGGGCAAGCAAAGTACACTCACCATACTTAAGTAAAGTGAATCTTCTTTAGTGCAACTTAATGTTGTCACTAAATTATTACAAGATTCTGGTAAAGTACATAACCACATTACCGCTTTGTCCTCATCTTTCATTTTTACACCAACAACATCTAGTTCACAAATAATATTATTGAATGTGTTCAAATGGTCGGAACCTTTTGTCTCCTCTTTCATCCTTAAACTAAACAACTTTATCTTTAATTGAATACAGTTTGTAAGAGATTTGTTTTGATAAACACTTTCCAATTTCTCCCACAAACCCTTTGCCGTCTTCTCTCCCATTGTATTGAATAAAACCTTATTTGCTAAGCACAATCGAATTGTAGCCATAGTCTTAAGGTCCTTTTCCTCCCAATCCTCATTACTCATGGATTTTGGCTTCTTTTCCTTTTCGAGTAATGTTTTGTATAGTCCTTGTTGGACCAAATGATCATGAACTTGATATTTCCATATCTCAAAATCATTTTTTCCATCAAATTTCTCTACCTGAAACCGATAATTCGCCATTCTCCAAATATTGCACAAAACCTAATGCTCTGATACCACTTGTTGGAGATTCAAATACCCGAAACCCCAATTTAACCGATCATTGAGTATCACACACTCAATACCAAATATGTAAAATCGATAATCCAATAATAAGCTCTAGGATCGTGTACAATAATTTAGGAAAAATAAATTAGAGATGGAAATATAATCATGAGAGAAAATTAGATAGACAAACCACAACACGAATTTAACGTGGTTCACCCCTTAGGGCTACCATCCACGGGCAAGTCAGCAAGTAATTCCACCATCAAAAGAGAAATTTACGAGGGATACAATGTTACCTCAATGGAGAAAATTAGTGAAAATCATCATCCAAAACTACCTTATTGTGATCACCCAAAACCACGACTTACCCCGTTTTACTTTGGATGATCCAAAGACACGAGCAATACAAGCCCATACACTTTCTCCACTAAAAATGGACACGAAATCCTTCTTCACCTCTGTCCCTTTCTCAACATAGCCCAAGGAGGCCCTAGCCCCTTTCTAGAGAGAGAAGAGTTCAAACTAAGAAGAGATGAATCGCGTGTCCCTATTCTCCCTTTTTCCTTTTATATAAGTCACATAATTTAGTGGGAAAAAGCCCCCAAACAAATGGTAAAAGACTAATACATGCTAGGTGATTTTTTATCACCATTCAGCATTTATGTTTTCTGAATTTGGTCTGCGTACTGTTTTTGTTTGTTTTTTTAGAGGGAGAAAGAGAGAGAGAGAGAGAGAGAGAGAGAGAGAGAGAGATAATGCAGGGGCAAAACTGTTATTTATTTTATTTTTTATTTTTTAAATGTGAGCAATCTGATTTCATCATGAGATTTTATGGAAAATCTGAGGATGAGAAATAGATACTGAAGGATAATGGCACTCATTGGACCCTCAAATTAGATAATGGATAATGGCTTCTTGAAAACGTTTGCATTAATCAATTCTCACTGCATTTTAGAGTGAAGAACAATGGTTCTCATCATTGAAAATAGACTGCCAAATTATGTATTTGAAAATCCGTGTGCGCTTGCTCGTGCTTGCATTTGTGTGTGTGTATAAGAATTTTGTTTGAATAGTAAATTATTTCAAAGAAAAAATATTCGATTTTGAGTTTTGGAATACCTAGATCAACCGTCCACCAAATGGAGGCTCACTGAAAATGGTGGACTAATATTACCTCATTTTTCTTATGCTATTCTCATGGGGAATCAGTTTATATAAGATGTTAACCTTATATGGTGGAAGTATGGTGGATCTCAGAAACCCATTGGGAAATGTTACTTATAAGTCAGAAAACCCTCCAATTGATCATTTTGACATCAATATGTATGGATATGAAAGAAAAAATAGATTTCAAGTCCTAAAATTGATACATCTTCACATCTTGTAACACGTCATCTAGACTATCAATTTTCAAAAATTTCAGGTTCTTATAATTCTGTTTGATTTGCATCATTTTCTGAACTTGGATATAATTAAGGGTGGAAATAGATTTTTAGGTCATCATAAAGTTTTTGGCACTAGAATTGTATGTTTTGGCAGAGTTTAAAGGTATGCCTTACTATGATTGTTTGAGGTAGGCACCTTATATAATCCTCCCATTTTTTAAATTTGATCGCCTAGATGAGGTGTGTACATGTTGAAAATTTGGGCTTCAACGAACCATAAATTTTGAAACGGGTTACCCATGGTATATGCCAGCTGACGTATATAATATTTTTCAAATACACAAATAGACATTAATTTTTTAGAATTAGTCCATAAGCCTACTCATACTCACCCATAATGTTGTGGTGGCAGTAGTGAATTGGTTGATAAATTGCTAATTTGATTTGAGCGCGTGTAGAATGAGAGAAGAATGGGAATTCCACGAAATCGTTGAAAGTTGCACGTCAAATATGTATTGATATATGATAGTTTTGAGCTGGTTATAAGGGACTCTAGGGTATAATTCATAGTAAATTTGCTTTCTTTTTCCATCAATTGTCATCAGTGGAGGAAAGCAGCGTCACTGCAGCGCAAAATGTAAAAATTACAGAGGATGGTAGATTATAGTACATGCTAAGCTATTAAGAACCACAATTTTAGTATTACATTGATAAAAGATTGTTGGTCTCATTTGTTTGCTCAGGTGGAACCCTATATGGATATTGCAAATATATATCATCTTCTACGAAAGAATCATGGAGGAAAAGTTCGGGCAAAAGAAAGCAAAAGTTTAGCAACCATATGTGAAGATTTGCTTGGTGTTCATCTTTCTAAGGTCTTTCTCCTAGTCAAGTTCTGTTTCATTAGTTGGTTGTGCTGTCTTAACAAACTAATTTATTATTATTAAGAATGGTTTTCTATTCAATTTATTTCTTGATGCTTGGTGTGCTGTTTTTTGAAGATGTTGGTTTTACATTTTTTTGGATAACAAGCATATAGTGGCCTTATTAGAGACTTCCCATAAAGATGTAATTTTGAAATTATTTGTCTTCAGGAGCTGCAGTGTAGTGATTGGGCATGTCGACCTCTTGGCGAAGATCAAATTTCGTATGCTGCTGCCGATGCACAATGCTTGCTGGAAATATTCAATATGTTTCAGAGCAAACTTCGCTATGAAGGTTTGATCTGCTTGTATGTGATCAATCCTTTTTCTTTTGTTTGTTGAGGTTAATTGCTTACACAAAATGTTATAGATGTTTATTATACTTTGACGGGAACAAAATTGGTGTGGATACTCTCTCTCTCTGAGAGAATGGATACACATAGACACACAACTATTGTTGACTACTACTTTTCTCTCACTTCTCAGTTACCTACAAGTTGTGAAGTGGATGATGACATGGATTATTTTCAATAAATTTTTGGCATGTATTCTGGATTTTCTTCCATTGGAATGTGCCCATATTTGCAATTTGCACAACTTATAAAGATGTAATTTTGTGATTCCAATGCATCAAACGACTTTGGCATCATCACACACTCACACACTCTTGTTGTGCAGGCACATGCAAACTGATATAGGGAAAACACTTATGATGTCTTTTTCCTTGATATCAGAGAGTCGCACCCTTCGACTTCCATACGTGGGTTGAAAGAAATCCTCATTAAGAAGGATCTAGGCCAGAACGTTTTAATGCATCCATTCTGCCAAGCTGTGGATATGATTAAATCGATTTATCTACAACCAGTAGTTCAAAGTGTAATGGCCACGAATTCCTTTTCTCTCCATTGCAATACTCCTGTCTCCTCTGATTCTTTATCAGAAATTGTTAAAAGATATGGAGAGACAATTTCGTTAAAAGTATGTGATCGATTTCCTAAGCCCTCTGGAAGGAAAGCAAGAAGAAGACGAGGGGTTAAAAAATGTGAAGAAGAATGGATGGAAAATTTTTGTGATTGGCAGGGTCCTGCACCATGGGATTCATCAGCTGGGAATGATGGCTGCCCTAAATTCTTGTGTGATGTAATGGTAAGTACGTCATATTCAAAATACAAATTTTAAAATTTAAACAGTGACTATACTCCTTATGCCTGTGATGGCTGATATACTTATTGTTGCTACTTTTTCTCTCTCCATGGTCTTTCTTGTATCCAGCCTATATATTGCCTCATCTTTACTATGGTTGTTGGAACTAGTATGCTTCTCTGCTGAATTAGGATTGGGAACCTAGCTAGTCATCGTCTTTAACACAAAACTTATCCAGCCTATAGATTGCCTCATCTTTACTAGGGAGGTTAGAACTAGTATGCTCCTTTGCTGAATTAGGATTTGGAACCTAGCTAGTCATCGCCTTTAACACAAAACTTGTACATGATCTATTGTTTGCAATGGAGGAGTTCTTGCTCATTTCCTTTCTTTTTACTGTATCCTGTAAATCACCTTACATTATATGATTGATTGACTTTTTTGGGTCTATTTAGGCATGACCATGTGAAATGTTCACCATTTTCAATAGGTGGAAGGCTTAGCAAAACAGCTAAGATCTGTTGGGATAGATGCTGCAGTTCCATTCTCAAAGAGACCAGAACCAAGGTATTCTGTCTCATAAGTATTCTGGGATAGGATCATTTTCTTCTTCTTGTTAGGTAAGTTTCTATTTGACATGTTTGTTATATTAAGGCAACTAATAGACCAAGCAATCAAGGAAAAGAGGGTTTTACTCACACGTGACACCAAGTTGTTGAGGCGCCAATATTTATCCAGGAACCAAATGTACAGAGTCAAGAATCTTGCTAAAGATGACCAACTTCTCGAGGTACACAGCATATACTCTTACTTCACTTTAGTTGGTCTTGGACATTTCATGGTCATTGTATACAAAAGGTTTTCATCGAGCAACTTCCACTATTGTATGCTTTGTTTGAACTTGTTTTGCCATGGAATCATGGTTGTCTCACATTCTCATAGTTATGAGCTTAGTACCATGAACGATTGCTCGAGTTGCAGGTGATTGAGGCTTTTGATTTGAAGATAAGTGAGGATCAGCTGCTGTCAAGATGTATCAAATGCAATGGAAGGTTCATCCCTAGGCCTTTGACAGGTTCAGAAGCAGTTGCAGCTGCGAAAGGAATGCAAGCGATCCCAGAGTGCTTGCTCCTTCAGCAGGATTACGAATTTTGGCAGTGCGCAGACTGCAATCAAATTTATTGGGAGGTATGCCCCAAAATTCTCTTTTATGAACCCTCCCCATGTGCATCGCTGCATTCTAGCTTGGGCTTGATTGGTTATGGTGTTGATGATTACAATACTACATCCCAAGTTCAAATCCTTCTGCTGGATTTCCCATGAGAAAGAATAATCTGAGTCATCACCACCATCATTGTTTATATCAATGGTATTCTGGATGGCATTTATACCAGGTAGCTTTTTGGAAGGAAAAATATGATATGATTGATCTGGTCATAGTAACAAGTAACAACCATGGCATGGCGGTTTATCACCATCCAATTAATCAGTTGGAGTTTACTATTTGTGAAGTTGGACCCACTTCCTGCCATCACCATCCAACACATTGATTGGGTGGTGATAACCTCATGGCCATGGGCTATGATTGTCACATGGATCATATTGAATGGGATGACCATTTCTATTTCTTATTGAACCTCACAGGGCTTTTGCGAACGGTGAGGTTTATGAAAGAAACAAAGGAATATATATAGGGATTGTGTAATACAGGACTGTTTATCTTTGGAATATAGAGGTTATAATTAATCCTAGTCATCAAATGTGAAATCGGACAGCTTAGAGCATGTCACGAAGTTTGAGAAACTTTATTTTGGACTTTGAAGCTTGATAAAGGGAGCACCCTTAACCTTCCAATTTGAAATCTAACAGATAAAAATAATTGTGACTTCCTTGTACAAAAGATAAACAATATTGTTGTATACATTTCATATACATGTATGTGTGTGTGTGTGTGTGCGCATGCGTCCGCGTGCGTGTTTGTCATGTCTGATTACTGTATTTTTCTTAATTCAGGGGCCATTGAAGTTTTTCTTTTAAGCACTGCACAATGTTTGTAAACAATAAAATTTGTATTCATTTTCATCATTTGGATGCTCATCATCGGCTTGTTTGTGTTTGATAACAGGGAGTTCAGTACCATAATGCAATGCAGAAGTTTATAACCATCTGCAAGCTCAATGAATGACTGTAAATTCCCCCTGTTTCCTATTTTCATTTTCTGTAAATTTTATTATCATTTTTGGTGATGGTTTCTGTAATCATTTTCATGTTGAGCTGAAATAAAAGAAATCGAGAAAACCCTAAACCTAAAGTTTCTCAATTAACTACAAATCTAGGGAAAAAAGAGCGGTGGGGGTCAACCCTCCAAGTCCTAGTGTTTTAGAGCTCTTATTCACTTTTTATTTTTTCCTTGGATATTGAGCTTGGTCCTTATTTCTTAAAGACAGAGAACTTCACCCTAAAGGAAGAAGTTTGATTCATTAAAATCCAAGTGTATGAGAATGGGAACATCCACTGTTGATTATCAACAAGAAGCCCCCTGAGGGGATTGATCAGTTTTTTGAGATTACCACTCACCCAGGCGTGATAAATCTCCACCATCCATAATGAGGTGGCTGTCTACATGGGTACCATATACCATACAATAGTGTGGTGTAGTATACTGTCTCAAAGTGCAAATATGATATCATTTATAAGATGAAAGACATTGTTCCTCAGAAGTCATAGATATTTTATTGTTGCTCTTATATTAATTACTTCATGGTTTTCAAAAGTCTTTTGGTTAGCTTTTAGGATGTTGATAGAAATATACAAATCTCATTTTTAGATGAGAACAAGTTATCCAATTTGGATTAAAAGTATCAATCTTAAAAAGGGGCACGGTTTTTACGAGTCCATGTAGAAACGAGTCACCTTTTAAAATGTATTTTTGAGATGGATTTTTGGACCTAATTTTTAAGGACATGTAATCTTTAACATGGAGATCATGAATATGAAAAAATAAATAAATATTGAAAATTAAAAATAATAATTATATTAAAAAAACATTTGAACTGTAAGTTTCAATATTTTTTAGATGGACCACCTATTTGCATCGATCTTTAAGATGGATACTTTATACCTCGGATACTGCAAATGTAGAAATGCAGTCCCTGTCGGATGAAACAATTTTCCTTGAAAAAGTGTCTAATTTGTGTGTTGTGCCTCATTGATATTTATTGATGAATTTTTTCTTCTTCCTTTTTAACCTTTTTCCTTGTGTGATTTTGTTCAATACATGTCGTGAACATTGGTAGATAAGGTGTGACGAACATAAAAACGACAATTGTGATTAATTTTGGATATTGATGGTGGAGTTAGAAAAGAGGGAATTCATTTCACCTTGAATGAGAGTAAATCATTGGTTTAACTAGTAAAATGTATTGGTTTAAGTGAGTAATCATATCCAATAGGCACAAGTTCTTTTTTATCTCATGTAATTAGAATATCTCCTATATGGTTAATTCGCATTTCAGTTAATTGAGCCCAATTCACATTCGTAATGAGGACCAGAGGTATACATGGCGAATGAGAGGGTTTGGGCGGAGACCAGTGTAATTCTTACCTTTTTTACATGGTAGTACAACACATGGGGGTAACCCCTCACTAGCTTTGCAAAAAAAGAAAAAGAAAAAACAAAGGCTAATATTTTGACTTTGGATCTTAGCATTCATATGGCTAGGGCTGAGAATTTTTCGGATCGGGTCCAAATCCACCAATATCTGTATTTGGATCCACAAAGCATAAATGTGGATTTGGATCCTTTTGGATCCATAATATTTGGATCTAGATATGGATATGAATTATATATAGCATCTAGATCTGAATCTGGATCCGGATTTGTTCCAATTTTGTATATTGTAAAAAAGTATAATTATAAAAGTTAAAATAATTATATGTTGTATATATAAAGGAAAACACTTATATAAGGTTGCAACTTTAAAATGTAGAATTACAAATGCATCTAAAAAATCCATCGGAAAAGGTTGTTTTAATGTTGAAAAAACATTCCAATTGATCATCCGGGCATCGTGATGTATGAATATGAAGAATTTTTTTTTTTTTTTAGTTCTAGAAATAGTGCATCTTGCAACACATTATCTAAACCATCCATTTTCAAGATTTTCGTATGTTTATAGATCCCCTTGATTTTAACCATTTTTTGTGTTTAAAATTTTATAATTAGATATGAAAATAGATTTTTAGATAATCCTAAGAATTTTTTACCCAAAAATTACATGTTATAATAAAATTTGGAGGTGCGCCTTAATTGGATTGTTGAAGGTTTCAACCTTGTAGAAACCACACCCATATATAAAATAACAGATATATAAATTATAACATATATATGTGTGTGCGTGTGTGTGTATCATGTAACGACACCCTTAGAAAACCATGTTTTGGCATTTGTATGATCCCAAAATTGCATACACATTCTCTTTATCCTCATAAACAAAAACAAAAATTCAATTTGCCCTTTACATATGGTCAAAATTAGCACCCTCCAACAATGAATCTCAACCGCCCATTTGTTGAATTTCAAGATCTTGGCCTTGACAAATTCAAAATCACTTTTTTCTTTTTTGCCATTGTTAATCTAATGATGATAATGTTATGTAAAAATTTTGGGAAAAAAAAATTCCTTTTGAGGCCTATATCTAACTATCTCATTAAAATTGATGGTTTATATTAATTGGGCTAGGAAAACACTTTGAAAATAGTGCATCCTAATTTGGAAATAATAGTGCATCTTATAATGTATTTTTGGACCATAAATTTTCAAGTTTTCATAGATTTGCTCGATGCATACTATTTTTTAAGCTTTAAATTTTACAATTAGAGATGAAAATATATTTTAAGGCTATCACAAATATTTCCAGTATAGATACCACATTTCTCGACACTATTTAAAGATGCGCTTTACTTTGATTGTTTAGAGTCTCGATTTTATACAAACCACACCAATATATAAAATTACATATATTATTTAAAAAAATCAAGTTGGATCTGGATTGGATCCACTTGTACTCGAATCTTGCATGGATTACTATATGGATCTAGATTTGGATATGGATCCAAATCTTGGATCCAAATCCATATAGAATCCAAATTTCGAACCCGGTAAATTCTCAACCCTACATATAACGATGCCAAATAGTTGGGATAAAATTCGGATAAGTGATGGTATGATCTCACCATTTATAGGCATTGTCCCACATATCTATCCTCCATTCAACTCCTTGGTTTGTGTGATTGCACTCTAAAAGCCATTACCAGACATTTAGCTCGCCTAAGGGTGGAGGTGTTCTAGTTTGTTTCCTTCCCCATCTTGAGAGAGTTAGGGGGTAGTTGTTTCGCCCCAAGTTTGGCACACATGTTCTTTTGGACTTGACAAATAATATCTTCAATTTTTTTAACAAAATACCCAAAAAAATATATTTTTTGAGAGAGAATTATTTCATGAATAAGGCCCAGTTATTTGAGAAAGATTAAAATACGGGTCATCCATTTTAAGAAAGTTCAAAAGTGACCTTAGATTGAGGCCATAGGGGTTTTTGGCCCTAGATTTTATAGGTTACCGCTTTTTTTTTCCATATAAATCAATCATTTAGGTCTCATCCCAATTATTTAGGATCAGTTAATATTTGCTAAACAAATAATTTTTAAAATTTAATAAAATATTATTTTGAATTTTTCATCCCAACTATCTAGGATCAGCTAATATTTGCTACACAAATAATTTTTAAAATATAATAAAATATTATTTTGAATTTTTAAAGTTCCAGATCCAGCAGAAAAATGAACAACCTACAACCTTACCGCATTGAGTTCAAAAAACTATTTTGCAAGGTGATTGTCGGCACTTTTTTATGGGCTTCTTGTCCTGGTCAATAAGTAAATGCATTTTCAACTGAGATCTAGACATGCAAACAAATAAAAAAGTTAGCTGACTTTGTAATGGCGTAAAAATATTTCTATTACTTCCCAAAAAAATATAACTATTTCTATTAGCCATAGGATGTATATGAAACAAAAAAAAAAAAA
Organism: Amborella trichopoda; assembly: GCF_000471905.2. Next base: position 479,395 of record NW_006500346.1, on the reverse strand, counting down.
GAAAGAGAGAGAGGTGTGGTTTTGCTAAAGGTTGCAACCTTAAACAATTAAATTAAGGCGCGCCTCCAAATTTTATCCTAAATGTACTTTTGGAGTAAATTTTTTTTAGGATGGCTTTAGAATTTATTTTTATCTGTAATTATAATATTCTAAATTTTAAGAATGGTTCAAATCATGTAGACTTATAAACACATGAAAATCTTGAAAATGGACGGTTGAGATAAACACGCGAAATCTTTTTTTTTTTTTTTTTTCATATTTGTACATCTCAATGTTGAGATAATCAATTAGAAAGTTTTCTAACAACCTTTTATGATGGATTTTTGAGGTACATTTTAATTCTGGTTGCAACGTTATAAAAACTTTTTCCATAATAGTGGGCTCTAGAAAAAATTGTGCACAAATGGGGAAGAATTTGTGTACAATTGCATTTATAAAATTAGGCTGTTGTTTTAAATGTCACATACCCACCTACACTAACTGGAGCCTTGCATGATTGTTTAATGGTTGATTGAATTTATTATGGTGCCTAGCTGGTGATGCTTCTAGATATAAATACATATACTGATCTATTGGCATATATTCCTTTCATTCAAATAAATTATTATTGTCCATAGCAAATAATTTACAACTTCAAATATGCTATAAGCTATAGGGAAAGGTTTCTATGCTTTCTCTACAGCATAGAAGTTCTATCTTCTCCCTACCATCCAGCCGTTCAATTTTGATCAAGAGAGCCATTCACAGTTTGATCTTAAATTTGACGTCTCAAAGTATTTTATTTTTAGTTTTTTTATATGAATTGTATGAATATGAAATTTGGTATGTGCCACCTTCTTATTATGGCGCACTTATAAAAAATATTAAAAATAAATTTTTGATAAAATATAATGACCAAAATACCCCTTAAAACTTTTAGAAGTATTTTGGTCATTTTATTTTGTTGAAAAAATATTTTTTATATTTTCGTTAGTGCGAGTTTAATAGAGGAATGAATGTCCAAAATTTAGTGTTAAAATAGTTTATGGAAAAAAAATTAAAAATAAAATATTGTAGAGACATGACATTGCGATTGGGGCAATCTTAGCCCTCCATTCAAAATGGACGGTTGGATAAGGGGGAGGATAGAACTTTGATACTGCAGGGGAAGCAGGAAAAACTTGCCCTAAGCTATAAACCTATCTTACGATGAAAGAAATATTTGTGTCCGTGTTAGACAAAATGAAACACCAATACCGAAATTAGCAAAAAGATATGACATGTCTGTACATCGTTTAAATAAAAAACAGTCTTTTTCTTTCTACACAATGCATCATATGGATAAAGTTGGAGGTGGGATATTCGATGACACTCCAATACTTTTATTATGAGGGTTCAACAAAAAATAAATTAATAAAAAATATCTAAATTTCTAAGTGTCATACATAAATGTCATATCTTAACTTATCGCTAAAAATTACAAACACGTATCCAAGTTGCATTGCTCTGAACTTGTCGAGCATCGATGGTGTATTGTAACATTAAAGCCCATGTTTCATTTTTTTGTAGTAATAATCATGGTATTGTCGAGCATCTTTGTTTCTCATTAGTTACAAGGAATTAATTAAGGAAAAAGTTTACATCAGGTTGTAACATTAAATTGTAGAATTATGGTGCACATTAAAAATCTACTAGAAAAGACTATTTTAATGTTGAAAAAAACTCTATTGATTATCTTGATATCGATATAAAAAGGAAAAAAAAAAATTTAGGTCCTAAAAATAGTGCATTTTGTAATGCATTATCTGAACCGTCTATTTTTAAGATTTTCATAGGTTTATAGATTTCCTTGATCTAAAATTGTATAATTAGATGTGAAACTAGATTCTCAAGTTATCCTGATAATATTTTACTTCAAAATTTCATCATATGATAAATTTTGAAGGTGCGCATTACTTTGATTGTTTAAGGTTGCAACCTTATGCAAGCAATACCCATTGGCTTATATCTATTAATGGGCATTTTGTTTTTATTTTAACCAAAATTATTTGTTTGGGTTCTTTCAACCAATATGATAATTGGGAAAATTGACAAAAATACCAAAGAATTAAAGAAATTAACATTCCTTAAAAAGAAAAAAACAATAGGAAGTGAAATTTGGTATATTTCACAAAGGAATGGAGTTTTCTATATATTTAAAAATTAAAGGGAATATCATTAAAACAGCCAAAGCCAAAAAAATAAAAATAATTATAGGTCGTCGTAAAGTCCACTAATTTATCATCTAATTGCTTACTTTATGAAAAGATCATTTTCACTCAATTAGCCCTTGAACTATTTTCCGTAGTTATGAATACTGAACTGGATAATCTGGTCCGATTGGTTTGACCATCAACTGGTGGTGCATTTGCTGGTCCAATCTAAAGCAAAAAAAATAAATTGAAAACCAATCAAAGGTAATTTGCTGGTCCAATCTAAAGCAAAAAAAATAAATTGAAAACCAATCAAAAATAATATTTGACTGACTTTGGACGATTGGGTTGATTGATTTTTACCGATCGAACTCGCTAAACAAAGATGGTTATTTTTTAATATGGTCTACATTATTTATATGTTAAAATAAACAAGGCATTTTTACAAAATATAATTTACATTGCTATATTGTTAAAATACTCAAAAGGAAAAGTTTATATAGAGCCTAAACAGTCAAATTAGAGCCCACCTCGAAAATTTTGCTACAAGAGGCTGTTTTTGATTTCCAAATATTTTCAAATTGATCGTCTCAACATCAAGATGCATGGACATGAGAACAAAATAGATTTCAAATTTTGGAAATAGTGCATCTTGTAATACATTTTTGGACCATCAAATTTCAAGAATTTCAAATGTTCATAGATCTGCTCGTTCTACACTATTTTTGAAGCTTTAAAATTTATACTTAAAGATAAAAAATATATTTTAAAGCTGTCACAAAGATTTTCAATATTGAAACCACATTTTTTGATAATATTTGAAGATGAGCTCTAATTCGATGGTTTAGAGCTTGGGCTCTATACAAACCTCACCCATAATTAAAACACCATTGATCTAGATAGGGGATCATAAACCAAGACGGATACTTTGATAATATAATCACATTTAATAGGCCCAAATGATGCAAATGTCCTAGGTAGCTTAGGGTTCCAAAGCTAAAGTGCATTTACTTTCACTCTTAATTCTTGTTTTGGGTTAGGAACATGGAAGAAGTAAATCACTTACATCATTAGGGTCAAGTGTATTGGCCCGAGCAAAATGACACAAATCACTGCTATGTATTTCAATTTCCAAATTCGAAATGTGTTATTCATTAAAGTTGCTTGTTTCAGATTCCCAATTCGAAATACTGAACAATATTTTAAAAAGGGTGAACAATCAAATTAGAGCCTACATGTTAAGAAAATGTGGTTTCAATACCATAAATCTTTGAGATAGCCTTAAAATATATTATCATGTTTATTTATAAAGTTTAAAGCTTAAAAAATTATGTTGATCAATAGATCTATGAAAACTTGAAAATCTTGAAAATTGATGGTAAAAAAATGTGTTACGAGATACACTATTTTCAAAACTTGAAATCCATTTTTTTTCATGTCCATGCATCTTGATGTCGAGATGATCAATTTGAGGATATTTGAGCATCAAAACAACCTATTCTAGTGAAATTTTTGAGGTAGGGTCTAATTTGATTGTTTAGAGCCTTGGCTCTATATAAACATTTCCCTTTTAAAAATGTGGGACCACCCATATCTAGCTGGAACACTAAAATACCCCATGGTCAATATATTCTCCTAACTCAAACTAAATGAATTAGGAAAAAAATATACGTTTGATTGTTTATGCTTTATCCTTGTAATAAAAGTTATGTGCGTTTGTACAAAATAAAACAAGCTGGTATTGTAAATAGATGCCCTATATACCCTAAAATTGGCTTATAAAACCTTTCCCCACCTGATAAATAACAACAAAAAGAAGTAACTAATTAATGGTCACTTTATCAAAATATTCATTCCCCATATGATAAATAAAAAAAAAAGAAAAAGAAGTAACTAATTAATGGTTACTTTATCAAAATATTCGTTAGAGATGAATTGTTTAAAACTTTGCAATTTCGCAACTATTCCAATGCCATTCCATGAGTTTTTTCATGAGTATTTTGAAATTAAATAAAAAATGTAAATAAAGCTTTAAATTATTCATCTCGTATTGGTCATTTGATAAATTTTCATTAATAAACAAATAAAAAACTTAATTACTTGCTCTCGCTCTCTCTTCCGCCATTAAATGTCTCTCTACAAAAGTACAAATATTTTATCATTCTATAATTGATTCTATAAGCAGTTTCCAGTTTCGTAATCCTTCTCTCTCCTCGTAAACTCTCCGCCATTAATCTCTCTCTTTCTATAAGTAAGCGAAAAGGGAAAGGGTGGGAATTTAGGAGAAGAAGGTAAAAGGATCGCCATTAATGGTGGATGGGTTCAGCTTTTCGGGTATGGGGAACCTGTATGTGCAGGCCGTGCCCCCTCCGGATCTCAATAAGAACACGGAGTGGTTTATGTACCCTGGTGTGTGGACCATCTACATTCTCATACTCTTCTTCGCATGGCTCATAGTCCTTTCCGTCTTTGGGTGCTCTGCAGGCATGGCCTGGACCATCGTCAATCTCTCCCATTTTGCTGTAATCCCTAGCCCCTACTCTCTCTCTCTGGTTTTTGCTGAATTTGTTTATTTTTGTTGATTCTGGAGGTCTATTATCGTGGATCTGGATTACAATGGTGTTGATACTTAATTGGTTTGGTTGATTGGGGTTTAGGTTTTTTGATCTCGGGTCATTAGATCAATATGTGAGGATTTTTTCATTCGTTTAATTTGTGATTCAAAATCAATAGAATGTTTCTTCATCTTTTAGAGCACAGGGGAGTTGTTCTAGTTATTTATACAGCGCAGGGGAATTGCTCTAGTTATTTATACAATTGATCAAACATTTTCCCTGCAAATGCCTCTGGGAATCTTTCCATTTTCGCTCACCAGAATTTATCAAACATTTCCCTGAATCTTTCCATTTTCGCTCACCAGAATTGATCATGCCTCCTGGAACACATGCACACACACCATTTCTATTTCTATATATATATATATATATATATATATACACACACACACTACTTC
>NW_006500346.1:461078-474191 GCF_000471905.2 Amborella trichopoda | reverse complement strand
ACACACACCACTTCTTATTCTTATATATATATATATATATATATATATACACACACACACACTCTTTTGAAGCTATGTTTTTGTTTTTAGATTCTGGTACTAATTGCTGTTTATGTGAATGATTTTGGGGTTCCCTTCTTTGTTTGTTCCTTTGGCCTCTCTGTCTATCATTGTTTACTTGAATTACAACATGTTCTGCATCTTTTACTCTTGATCACCAAATTTCTCACAGAATGAATAAATAACATAACTTCACATCGTAGAATACTTGATTGGCTGCTAAATAAATAGTTGATTGGACTTCTAGAATGAGGTTTGCTATGTGATTTGCTGAATATTATTTGGTTTTTGGCATATGGTCACTCCTGCTCGAACCTATAATTATATGCATTTTTTTCCAGTTTTCTAGTATCTAAAAGGTAGTCATTTACCCCATAAAAGAAAAATCGAAAATCTAAAGGGAAGTCCTTTATGTGACTTGGTTTTTGATAGCTTGGAAATCTTGTGAAAATGTCAGAACTCTAGGCACCTTATTATACACATAAACCATTTCTCCTGTCTTTAATAGCTGTGTTCTGCTTTCAAGAAGGTATTATGACTGGTAAGTGTAAAGGGTGAAACTTACTGATCAAAGGGTGAACCTGTTGTATGCACTTTATCTTACTTCTCCTCAATATGTTCTATCTTCTCTTATGTAAAATAAAAAAAATGAGATTTTCTGAGTTAAAGAAAATGAGGTGTTTATATAATCTCCTCTTATCATAAGAAGTAGTTGTCTAATAGGAATGTTACAGTTTCGTAGTTGAAGATTTTAATGCTACAAACCCCAACCCCACCTTCTCATATGCCCAAGCATTGGGAAGAAGTTGCATATTCTATTGGAGTTTGACATGGGTGGATTGATACTTGTGGAGGCTATTCTTGTTGTCATGACCTGTCTTCAGAAGCAATGGAGATGGCTTCATCTTAATATGGAACTAGGCATCAGAGAGCTAGAAATGAATAGGAGAAACCTTTGAACAATATTATCAAATGCAGGACACAGACTCGATGTGGCCAGGGGACTGATGCATTGCGCGGCTCAATGCGGTCCAGATGCAGGTGTGTCACCTTTGATGTCATCAATAAATTTTAAAAGTATTAAAATGTAAAATACGAGAATACAATAAAAAATAAATTTGTGATTCATATGATAGTAGGAATTTTGATTTAGTATCTTCAATGATATAGTTGCTGTCTGAGTTGCCTGATACCCTGATAGCAATCTAATACGAGTAGCATGTAAAATGAAGTAGTCCATTCCATCTCATTCATTAAATTAAATAAATAAAACTCAAAATGCCGAATAAGTCATGACAAAACATCCAAAGACCAAAAGTACTTACACAATCACAAGTACATACTGTATAACCTCCAAACCCCAAAAACAAGTGCTTGGCATATAATAGAAAAGATACATTCAATGTCGCGTCTCTCAACTCTTAATCAGATAAAGTCATATAATGATCCATCACATTCATCTTTCACATCCAAACCTGTGGCTATAGAGCCATCATCATAACTGTCATTGCCCCCTTTTACATGTCCTTCTTCCTCCTCAGTCTCCTCCTAGATCTTTGGAATTGATGTTACTTATCTTAACCAATGCTGATTAAATTTTTATTTTTCTACAATCTATGTTGTAGAAAATTGAAAACCAAGCAAATAAAGACTCGCTCAAATGTGCTCTAGTTATGCTTGCAAGTGGATGCATTGCATGAGAGTCTTAACACCCCTAGAAAGACATTGAAGCTTTGGTGTCTCGCTCCTATATGATGCCCGTCACTTATCAGCATTACGATCTATGTTTTAGAAAATTGAAAACCAAGCAAATAATGGCTCGCTCAAATGCGCTCTAGTTGTGGTGGCAACTGGATGCATTGCATGTGAGTTTCAACACCCCTAGAAAGGCATTGAAGATTTGGTGTCTTGCTCCTATATGATGCCTGCCACTTAGCAGTATATACTATTTTATATATTTTATACAACTATGCAAATAAAACAAAGTGAAGAAGAATCAAATGAGTCAACAAAATTTGACTGTATCTCAAACTTCAAAGTTCAAAATATGCATTTTTTTACCTAGTTGTGTAGTATCCATGTTCTAAATTGTGATATCTCATTCAAAGCTCCCTAATGCATACTTGAACTTGATCAACTCATTACTTTGGTTCCGATCTTGTATAGTCAGATAAGGATCCACTTCTCAAGTACATCTAAGAACCCTCCATTTATTGTACAATTTGATTTAATGGCCAAATGCTCATGGTGAAGATGGATTAAAAAAGTAACCAGTTGTATGGAGGGGCCAATGAAGCTGGGCATCCCATCTCCTATCCACAAATTTATTTGGTGTTATCATTCTTTAAAACCATTTTGGTCTCTTCTTTCATCCTAATTTTTGCCGCATGTATGCCACACATGGCGGGATTTACTTCACCATCAACCAATCATACCACAATCATTGAAGTATGTGAGACATCCAATGCAATGTAGACTTGGGCCCAAAATGATGTATTTAGCACAATGTGCTCCAATGCTCTTCCATCTTGATGCCTTGACCACTTACATCTAGTCCACTTCCTTGAACTGAAAATTCTCCTTAAGGGGCATCTTTGTACTTGCATAGGCTTTCAAGAGTGAGATATGTTGTAGCAAATCTAATGACTCCTACTTTGACTCTCTCTCTTTTCTTTGTAAATTCCCACATCATGCTTTGGACTTGGGTATAACTACCGATGAAACCGATGATAGACTTAGCTTTTGTGATTGCCTCTTTAACCCCAGATGTCTTTGCTATGTCATGGGGCACCATTGTCAGTGACACTTTGTATCATATGCTTTTCTCCAACAAAATCTATAGTCTCATCTATCAACCCACACAAGTAAGTTGCATCATATGCCTTTTTTGATGCAGCAATAGATTTCATTTAAGGGACAATTGGCCAGAAAATTAATACATTTCCTAGACCTGACATTAGGCCATTCACCATTCCTCACACATAATGGTCACCCCATACTCTTCCTTCCCTTTGCCTTGAGAACTCAAATTTTTATTTTTTTCACATATTTCATGCATCCTTCAGAAAGAGCTCCTTAAGCTCATGAAAGGAAGGGGTTTGTGCCCGGGGCCAAATGGCCTAAATACCTAGATCATAACCTTGAAGTAATCGAGGCCTGTAGAATCGAAATGAACATTGGCTTGGTAAACCACTTAGCAATGTAAATCACTTATCCTCTACAACAACCTTGGCGTTAGGGTGTAAACTGCATCTATTGGCCCCTTGGGGAGAGGTCTTTATTGCCTAATGTTACATCCAATATTTATAACCCTCTGTGACTCCATGCATCCTACTTCAGATACATCTTCTTCACCATCAACTAGATGAATTTGATTAACAAATATCTTTATTTTATTGCTCTATTTCTCTCTCTCTCTCAATTTTTTTTGTCTATTTAGACATACACTAATCTCTCTTCTAATATCATTGGTTGTTTGAGGGTGATGCCCTTACATTCCCGATAATACCGACAATATGTTCATTTTGCCAGAAAACAACCCCCTATAAGCTTTCCCTTATAGGGTGCAAAAAACGCTACCTTGATCCTTAGGGCTATTGAGTTTAGAATACTTCCATACTGGATCTTTGTCGCTCAACGAAGATGAAGACATTGTTCCCAAAAACTGTAAATGAGACTCACCAGAAAATGATCCTAGGTTCCGAGCTTCCAATGCCAAACCAAATTCAAAAGAAATTTCCATTCTAGGTTTGATCTCCTTGTCCTTGAGACCTTCAGCCAAAAACCTCAAAAACACCCAAGACAACCTTAAATGATCACATGAAGAATCCCCAAGAATTTTCAAAAACTTTGGAGTTGTTTTGGATTTCATTCTCTCGGTTTAAATCCCCTTAGGACCATGCAAAAATGGTTCTAAAAGGCTTTTTTTGGTTGGGGGGGGGAGGGGGGGTGTTTGTGGTTTGTTATATTGCCCTGCTAGGGTATGTTTCCTCCCATGTGCATTGGACCACATATGCGGGCGCATTGTGCTTGATGTAATGCATCTTTATGTGAGGGTGATACCCTGCTTTTACGAGCCTGTCACCAAATCCTGCAAATGTGGGGTGCTGCTCGTGCCTTAGAGTGCATCCACATTGAGGTTGCCGCATAAAGCACTTTTGATAACACGGCCTTTGGTGCATTTGAATATTTCAGCAGCAATAGAATCTCATACTAGCTATTTTAGAGGTGAAAATGAAACTAAAGTTCTTGTGCCTTTAATTGTTGAGAGACTGCACTCCAAGGGACTAGAGGATCATATAGTTCCAATCACGCTTGTCAAATTCATTTTGTTTTTTACCATAGGTAGTAATAGTAGAAGTCTCATACTTGCTAATTTAGAGGTGAAAATGAGCGCTAAAGTTCTTCGGTGTTTTGATTGTTGAGAGATTGCACTCTTAAGGGATTAGAGGATCTTATAGTTCCAAATTAGAGGATCTTATAGCTCCAATCAAGCTGGTCAAATTCACTTTAGTTTTATTGCCAAAGGGGCCTGGATGATTAGACTCTGGCCTTTAAGCCGAAACAAAGGGTTGAAAGAACCTTTTACCCTGTTTTTCACCCATTTGGATGAGTGCTACGTGATGGATGATAGGCTTGTTTGTTAGTCTTTCATTCATTTTTTTCTCTTTCGTGTTATAGGCAATTTGTGCAGGGTCATGACTTTATCCCGTGCCGCCCCTTCAAAAAATGGAGTGGTTCAATGGGGACAAGGCTTATTGCTGCCAATATCTAATAATCCAATTTCTCCAAAATTGAAGTTGCTCAACTTTCATGCATGTTGTTGGAAAAGTTCAGCAACTAGGGACCCACGACCCACATAAAGCATAATAATGAATTTTAAGTATTGCTGCAAGTTTTTATCTTTTTAATTGGTAAAAGCATACAGAAAAATTGGTTGATTTTCTATTTTCTTTCTTGTTAGGTTGATTTAGTGACTGCCGTGGTTCACGAATGTGAATGCAGAATTGTGCATGGTGCATTCTTTTAGTTGTAATGGTAGATGAATCATTCTAGTGAATATTTAAGTAACTAGAATTGAAGTACCTCATAAAAAATTAATTTATTTTACAAACCCAAACATTTCCTTGGTTTTCTTTTATTCCCATATTTGTTCAACATTTCAATTGAAAACCTTGAATCTCCTAAATAGGCAGAATCTTTAAAGCACTTTCTTTCCTCTGCCAAAGGAAAAAAGGTTCTCTTATGAATTTCCTGACATTGTTGAATTCTTCATTCCATTCCAATCAGATCACTTTTGTTGATTGCTTAGAGTTAACCCCTATTTATTTTATGTATTCTCTTACTTTGTTGGTTCCTTTTACCTCTTTTTTTATTTTATTTTTTTTGTTTGATTGTGGAACTGTATTGGATTAAATAATGTGATCTATGGACATCTTACATGGAGTTTTGACTTGATACTAGAACTATGTTTGTGGAACATATGATCAGTTGAATACTCCGCTTTTTGCAGTCCATATAGAATAAGTAGCATGCTTGTGGAACATATTTTGCAGTCAATACTAAGCTTATAATAGTGCACAAATAGTTTTAGCTTTCACTCTCAGCACCATACTATGAGGGATGTGCATTTGGTTGATGGAATTTGTTTAACTACTAGTTGGATTGGGCAAGCGCAAGAGATGTCTATAGGTGTTTGTAGATTAACTTGATTGGTTGAGGCCTTCCCGACATATGTATGACCATGTTCCTTATCATGATCAGTGATGTGGGTGTTCAGCGTCTATGATGTAATATCAACATTGGAACATATCTTTTAATTACAATGTCATACAGAAGATTTTTTTTTTCCTAATGTTGTTCTTGTGTGGTTCATTATCTTGGAGGACGTGAAATCTTTTTAAAATGTGTAAGCTGCTTATTTCTGTAATGATTATTTACTATTTTTACCGTAGAAATTTGAAGAAACTCTGGATAAGTCATTATTCTAGTAGTTGAATTATTTTAATAGCTTTCTACAATTTCATGAGATTTATAGTATTTTTCAGGTTACATACCGCTGTTTCCACTGGCAGAAGGGAACTCCTTTTGCAGAAGATCAGGGTATTTATAATGCTTTGACTTGGTGGGAGCAGATGGACAATGGGAAGCAGCTTACTCGGAATAGGAAATTTCTGATGGTGGTTCCGGTGGTGTTGTGAGTTTAACAATCCTTATCTGCTAAATATGCTTATGATTTCGCTAAGAGAAAATTATCAAAAGGTTTTGTTTACATGTCTTATTGTTCATGCATTTGAAATATATAATTACTTATCCAAGTTCCTCTCTATGTTGTTGGTTTTCTGTGCAAATCTTTTAAAAGCTTATAGTTGGCCTAGGCATTTGCTTTTTATGGCGTGAAGAATATAATCTTAAATGAGTTAGGGAAATTCAGCATGAGTTTCTTGTACAGTAATTAAAAAATGAGATAGAAAATGAGAAAGGAAGTTCAGCAACTAATTTAAAACAATAAACAATGAAAAGACTATTACTACATTTTCCATTTCTGAATTGCCATCTTTTCATTATAAGAAAAGAAACCATGTTAATGTAAAACAGCTTACCAATTCCCAAAAAATGATGATGCACCACACACATTTTTCAAGCATTACCTGTGTACAAGTTACATATATCGAATTGGATTGGAACCTCACATGTGTTAGGAAACATGATTTGTTGGATAAACTAGGGCGACAAAAGAACTCAGCATGTAGAAGTGCTCACACACTCATGTAGCATTTATTTAGAGTTTTATTGAAAATGGTTGTGTTAAGGTTGGTTATTTGGAGCAAACTTAAGTTGACTAATTGGAAAGGCAAATTACTTTTGGTTGGGAAATGTTACCGGGTAGAGGACTTAGAAAGGAAATCCAACCAACGTAAGTAGGTGTGGTTTTATAAATATGAATTGATGTTTGCTCATGTCAAATGGTTCTGTTGCATTCATTTGACGAATAAATTTTTGTCTGAGCTACAAGGAGCTATTTTTGCCAGAATCCGATGACATTTATTGGTTTATAAATGCTTTGCTATTATAAGGATTCTTATATGATATAATGATGACGCCTGAGTTTGAGGTCATGTATTTCAACTAGTTATTAGTTTGTGCCAAGGAGAGTTCCTTTCTCCAACTTATCCCCTTGGGACCCTTGAGTTTTTATAGTTGAGAAAAGATGCATATGACAGGAAGTTTCACGTACTATGACTGAGATGTTTTAAAATGTGACTTTTTATATTGTGGTAAAAGTTCCTGTATTTAGTTTGAAGCTGTAGTGGTAAAATATCCTTGAGCCAGAAATATTTCCTTTAGCTTCTATTCGACTTTTATGAAGTCGCCAAACATATTAACTATTTCAGTTTTCCTGGGTTTAAAATATATGGGGAAGCGAATGCTTCAAAGAACTGGCTAGGGGGTCATCGCCTACTGCATTAAGCCCCGAGGGATTTTATCCCGTTTAGTAACTGGATATATCTGTATGAACTTCTTGTTGTAAGTGTTGCTTTCTCCTTTTAAGATTTCTTGCCTAGACCGTTATTTGTTTTTTGAAGTGTTTTTACTCTACCTCAACCCCTCTATTGATACCAATAATCCTTTGGTTATGAAATTGCATTAAATCCTTGGTATTGCATTTCTTTAGCTCATCAGCTAGCAGGGCCCTTTAAGTCGGTAGACCTCTTGGTGTGGATTATGTGGTTGCAAAAGAGGCATCGTTTGTAGATGGTGTTGTTGTTTGGGGAGTGAGCTGGTGGCATGACTGAAGGATAATATTTATGAGACATTAGAGGCTCTAATGGCCAGTAAGGAGGGCTAAAGAATGGGGGAGAGTAGGGTCCTTTCATTAGTGTAAATTCAATATCAAACCTCAAATGACAGGATGTCCTGATCGTTTTGACTATTTGATGAGACTTATGAATGGAAGTGAAGTCCATAAGAAGTCAATGTAAGAAAGAGCTATAATGGAGAAGTCTCCCCACCCAGATCTAGGCCCATACCCTGCCAGTTCCAGGTTTGTCGGACCTGGATCCAGACCCCCTCCCCAGATCAGCGGTCATATCCAAATTATTATAACATAAATTTTATATATAATATATGTCTGTGGGTCCGTTTGACCTTGACCTAGACTTGGATCCGACCTGTATATGTCCGGGCTGGACCTGGTCAGGTCCAGGTGTGTTGGACCTGGACACAACCAGCCAGGTCAACTTTTAGGTCCCGACTGAGACCCGAATCGAGATGCCTGGTTGACCCAACTTGTTTAGCAACCTTATTGTGGACCTTTTTAATTTGGTTCTTGTCCTTAAGATTTACATCTCCCTTGCATTGAGTGGCTTCGACCTTGCCTCAGGACACTCAAAACTGCTTTATGCATTGGAACTTTTATCGTCTCATATTCCATTCATTGCATGCATACTCAGATACAAATCCCCACCTCCTTAATGTACTAGAGATTTCAAGACTTGTTTTTGTTCGTTTCACTGTATTTTTTTTCTTGTCTGGTTTAAAATCATTGTGCTTGATTTTTTTTTTTTGGGGGTAATTCAGTGGGGAAGACAAGCCCCTACCCGTTTTTCAAATAGATTACGTAGGTGTCAGTGGGTGGTGTTAGTGGGATTGGAAACCACAACATGGTTACTAGGTTTGTGGGTGCTACAACAACAACCCAGCCCCCTGTAATTAACAATTGATATGCTTAGCTGGAAAATAAAAGAAAAAAAAGGCAAAAAAGACAACCAATATTCATAGTATGTTATTCACATTCCACAATATCACTGTATGCTGGTCATCCTATAGAAGTGTGGATGTTTGTTGTCTCAGTTATTTGATTCTGTATTAGTGGATAGTAATTTGGGTATTCCACTATTGTTATGGGGTTTAGGGCCGAAGCCACTCCCTCAGGGTCTGAAAAATGAGAGCTCCAAACTTCGCTATGGGTTGAAGTTATTTTGTACCCTGATTTTTTTTCCTTAATAATGATAAGAAACCCTGAATTGGGACTTCTCAAAGTGAGCCTTCTGTAAGAGTAATTAATTGCTTATATGCCTGTGGAATGTGTTATAAAATTGTGTGAGGAGCGAAGGATACTTATAAAAGAGAAGCAAAAATTACGGATCAAAACCAAAATAGTGCAAAATATAAAAGGACAAATCAAATTGCAGAAAAGAGATTGGAAAAATGTAAGAGCTGGATGAAAAGTTAATTATGTGGTGGGCATGACTTAATAGCTCGTGTGCTACAATCAAAACCCAAATTTCCAGTTTCTAGAAATGAACAAGTCCACTTCAAGAATCAGCAAATCGAACATTACCCCTTTATAAGCAATGTTCAAAATTAAGCAAAAAAGCAATGTTTAAGAAAAAGGGAAATTCTGGCCCATATCCTTCTAAAGATCCATTATTATAGGACTCCTTCCCAGTTTTTTTTATTCTAAATAGGGTTACGGCTTGGATGATGAATCTCTCTCTCTATCTCTCTCTCTATCTCTCTCTATCTCTCTCTTTCTTTCCCTTTTTATTTATTTATTTATTTAAGTTCTCCCCAAATGCCAACACTCTAGACCTCAAAGGTCTCAAATGACTCAGTGCTGAACAATTCTTTTACTATGACTTGGGACCCTCGAGTTCTTTTAATTGACCTCAGACCGTAAAGATCCAAAGTCAAATTTTTTTTTTGGATTGATTTTGGACCGTTAGAAGTTAAGGTTTTTTGTTTTTATTTTTATTTTTATTTAATTGTGACTTCGGACCTTCATGTCCGAATTCAAGTTTATCAAAATGATTTTGTATCTTCAAGGTCCTCATTTTGACAAGGCTCGACATGGACTTTGAAGATCCAAAGTCACCTCTGTTTTCTTTTTCTTTTTTTCCCCTTATAAAATGTGCCTTTGGAATTATCTTCTCACTTTGCACCTTGGAGGTATAGAGTGGCTTGAATTTTGGGAAAAATAAAATAAGGGAAAAAGTGGTATTAACGTAAGAAAAAACAAAATTTTGGTGGATTTTTATAATAATGGTACTCTAAGGGGACGTGAGTGTAAATTTATCTGAAAAGTAATCCTTTTTTGTCTAAATTACATGGCTTTGATTTACTGTGAATCACAGGTACTTGATTGCTTCTCATACGACAGATTACCGGAACCCTTGGCTTCTTCTCAACACAATTGCTGTCTTTGTGCTGGTCATTGCAAAATTTCCTAACATGCATAAAGTTCGCATATTTGGTATCAATGCAGAGTGAGCAAAGGCTCTCTGGTCATTTCCTTTGAAATATGTTGATTCCCTGTACAGGAAAAGTGGTATCTGAGAATTGCCTTTTTTTCAGTGGGGAAATGGGCTTTGGTTCCATTGGGAGTGGGGGTTGAATCTGTGTTTTTGAAATGATTTTTGTAAGAAATAGTGCTTGCTTGTGCAGGGTTGGCAATCTGTTCTGCCTCATAAGAGGACATGTACAAGTATTGATGTTCTCTTTCCTCCAGGTTACTAGACACATAAGAATTGCGAAGTAAAGAACCGTTATCTTCTGTCTCGTGGAGTTTTGAGTTTAATTTTCTCTTCTTGGCTTATTTTGCATTTATCAAAATATTGAGCTCACCTGGGTTTAGGCAAATGCCTGCTATGATCTTCTGATTACTTGTTAGAATCAGTGTTGTCAATTCGCTTTGCATCGGCTAAAGAGGCAAGCCTTTGGATTTTAGGCTTAGATCGAAGCGAAGGTTAGTGCTGCCGCTTAGGTCAGATTTGGGTGCCACTTCAAGATGTTTCGGTCAGATTCGTGTATGCTTGGGGGCGATTCGGCCGAAGCAAAGAAATATCTATATAAAAGTAAATTTTTTTTTTTTTGAAATTTTAAATATTTATCATTATTTTTAATTATTGCATTCAATTTTTTTAAAAAAGTCCGAGGTCTTTGCCTGAATTGGTTGAAGCATCAAATTGCTTCATTTTTTTTACCAAACTGAAAAAGACAACATTGTTAGAATCCTAAAGCACCCATTTATGTTATTGTAATTGTTTTAATTAATTAATTTATTTTTTAATTTTCTATTCATTGACTTAGATCATCATGGGGCTTGTTAATTATAACCAGATTCTGTATTGGTGAAACTTGCAGCCCTCCATGTATTTCCTGAAAAAACATAGAACCCATTGGTAATCGTACCAATTACACAAATTAATAAAGCTTTCAAGAGGTGAGGAGCAACTGGTGTTTCAAACCAAATGAATGAACAAGGAATGGTACTTGGTTTTGGTTGATGGTTTGGTTTTCTTCATTCCAAGATCAAGATTTAGCAGGACCAACCTGGTTCCTAATCGGACTCGGGAACTGGTCTGATTTTGATACTTAGTTACTCACCTAGTTCTATTGGAGAACCGTTAGGGAACTAGGTGATATCTGATAAGGATGATTATGTTCTCACCCATGATCTCGGAATTAGTGAGAAAAGATAAGGGACTTTATGACCTCACTGTGGGTATGATTTTTAATAGAGCAGAATGACAGATCAAGATTTGTGTAGTCGATTTCATTTAGTTGGAAAAAGGTTTTGACGATGACAATGATTTTTTTTTTCAAAAGTGGAATTATTATTATTTTGAGATTGAATCTTGCATCGAAAAATCATTATAATCCAGCCTGAATTGATGATTTGGATCGATCTAGTGGTAGCTGATCCGACCTCGCAATTCAGGTTTGAAGACACTTCTTCCTTCTATCAAGTATGTTTATATCAGTGTTTAAAAAAATGGATTAGTTGCACATATACTCGTGTTGGATCGGGGGAATTGGTAAATCAGATCGGAAGAATCGATAATTTTTTTCCCAAATTTTTTAAAAAATAATTCAAGAAAAAACTTCTCATCTATTTTTTTTCACAGTTGGTAAAGAATCGGTTGGACATGGTGAAGAATCGTCGGAATCGGCAGTTCTGCAAAAAAATCAGTGAGTACTATTCTGAATCTACCAAATCCTCGATTTGTTACCGGATTGGGGGCAACCATAGCTATTCTTGATTCGGATCGCCCGATCCTGGATTGGGTCACCGATTTTTAAATCACTGGCCTATGTATTATATACATTGTACAACTCATTTCCAAAAAGTGAGCTTAGAGCAGATGCCAAAAACAATCCAAGCCAAGTAAAATTCTTCAAGAAACAATCCACACCTTCCCTAGCAAACCTTTTTGCTATATTCTTGGTCGTGTTAGAGTGAGAAAAGAAAACCACAGTAAATGTAAGATGCAAAATTTCTTCA
Organism: Amborella trichopoda; assembly: GCF_000471905.2. The sequence continues at coordinate 461,845 of NW_006500346.1, read as the reverse complement.
AAAAACATTTTGGAGCTTTTATGGAGGCGGTTCTTTATGACTATCCCAAAATTCTACATCCTATGTTTTTCTTGTAGCACTCAGACTGAATGATTATATGAAATTACGTCTACACTTCCACATATTACATGCAATATGAGATTGAATGATTTTATAAAATTACGTCTACACTTCCATATATTACAATCATTTGATTCTCCCTCCCTCATGAATGAGATGGGAAGGTGTCCCAAGTTCAATCATTTGATTCTCCCTCCCTCCCTCATGAATGAGATGGGAAGGAGTCCCAAGTTGTTGCATAACTGCCCACGACGGGCGTCGGCCGGCAATCTCGAATCTCGAAGGGGTTGACGGTCTGGCCTGAATGGTCACTGACCCCTGCCTGTATCTCAAATTGGAATCGCAATCTCCAAGGTCTGGTCACTAAATAAAGCTCTCAAATTGGAGCTTGATGGTATTCACAGAAGTCTGAATCCAACAAGGTTTCAAAACGAAATGAACGATTTTCGGGAGTCAAAAATTCCATCAACTTTGATCTTGACGGTATTCACAGGAGGTTCGATCTGACGAAATGAAAGATAAGATAAATATATTATTATTTTTGGTTGGAGAGAGAGAGAGAGAGAGAGAGAGAGAGAGAGAGAGAGAGAGTAACTACTATAGTAGTAGTATATACTACAACGACGTAGTAGAGTAGTTACTTACTTACCTTTCCTTTTACTTACGTAGTACGTAGGTAGGTAGGTACGTACGGTTACGTATAGTAG
>NW_006500346.1:388504-425437 GCF_000471905.2 Amborella trichopoda | reverse complement strand
AACGCCTATAGGTAAAGTTCTATAGTATTTCACTTACAAATCTATCACCGTTCAAAGTTTATCACATGATTACAGATGTCTGATAGTGTTTGAATGCAATATTTTATTTTACAAATCATAATGATCTAAAATTTTGTAAGTGTGTGCGTCTTAGTCATGAATAAATATAAAACATAGAATTTGTGTGATAAAACTTATACAAAATACCCCTATAAAGTTTCAGGGGTAATTCTATCATTTTGTTTTATGACTATTATTTTTTGAATATTTTATTTTGGTGTGACTTGGTCATATGTACACATGCCCCAAATTTTCGATAAATCTGATTAGTACAATAATTATAAAAATTCAAATACTATGAAACAATCATGACCGTGTGATGAACTTTGGATGGTGATCAAGTGTAGGTAAAGTACTATAGAACTTCACCTATAGGCATTTTATAGATGCTTCTATATATATATATATATATATATATGTGTGTGTGTGTGTGTGTGTGTGTGCGTGTGTATGTGTGCGTGTGTATGTGTGTGTGTGTGGAGAAACATAACTCTCTTATTTGGATCGGAAGGTTGAGGGTGAGCTATGAGCAATGATACATTAAATATGGCCTTGATTAATACAATTGATGCAAGCATGCATGTATTCTTTAAAGCTCGCTCTCAGTCATCCAATCAAACACATGTGAGATACATATAAATTGCATTAATCTGGGGACACATAGAAAGGTTTTCCAATTCATTGTCGTAATGAAATGAGAAAGCATGTCAGTAGACAATGTTAGTTCACATTTGGTACATAAGGTCACTATTATCCCAAGTCACAAGATGTGAAATCTGGTGGCTGCGGTCATCCTATTGACCATGCTCAAAGTCCAAGAAAATTTTTTCTTAAACTCTGTATAGAGAAGTGTTTTGAAACATGATGATTTTCAATCTGGATTATAGATCCGGATAGGAATCAGTGGGACCGAACCGGTTCGGGATGGTATGGGTCCCATCTCAATTCCCCCCTAGAACCCTCTTTATATATTTTTCCATTTTTTAAACCTTATCTAATATTTTTTTACGTCTTCTCTAAATCCCCACCCACAAATACCTAACTTTATTTTTACTTTATTTCATTCATTTTTTTTTTATCACTGATTCAGACCAATCCAAACCCGATCCGATTCACCAATCCGACAAGAATTTGTACCCGATCCGATTCACCAATCCGACAAGAATTTGTTGGTAAACAATATACCTCACCGATATGAGTTTTCAAATAGAGGAATGGCACACTTCAGTCGATAGAATTTACATCGGACCGTTGAGAACAAATAGGAGAGTGAAAATTAACTCGCGTGGCTGCCCAAGGCGACACAAGGGGCAATTCGAACCGAATGCGGCCTAGGTGGGGTCCCATCATTAGGAAATGCACCAGGGCGCCTAGGCCAAGGGCAAAAATTAATAAGTTCCTTCCCTATAAAAAGGGGAGCATGGGTTATGTGGGCATTTTAGCACCCCAAAGCCCCATTGTGCTAATTTTATCTTTAATTTCAAGTTTCAAAGTCATGTATGTCTAAGTTTGAACTGCACATTAAAATAACACACATGGAAAATAGTGAAATTTAATAAAAAAAAAAATGTTCCATATACTAAGTCGTGGTTCAGTAACCAACAAAACCACCCAATATTATCTTCAAAGGCCTAGAGCCCCCACCCGGGTATTTGGGCACCTGCCTAGGCAGATAGGACCCCTAGCCGCCTAGGCAGATGAATCCACCTTCTTTAACACTTCTAAATAGTAACAAGAGAGAGAAAGAACAAGAGGGAACCAGAGCATATGCAAGAAAATAAGAGAGCTAGCATGTGTGTGTGAGGGGGAGAGAAAAAGAACAAGAGAGAACCAGAGCATATGCAAGAAAATAAGAGAGCGCGCGTGCATGTGTCTGTGCGAGGGAGATAGAGATAGACAAAGAGAGAGAGGAACAAACCAAGAGCATCGGCTGAGAGAACAAGAGACAAAAGAAGAACTGAGAGGACCATGGAAACCTTGTATGCCATGGTTGGTGATGTATGATGCTAAGAGGGAACTGTGATGGGGTTAAGGACTTAAGCAAAGGGATCCTGCACTCAAAGGGTATATCTTAAGAATGCTAGAAGGTGAAGAAAATCAGGGGCCAACTTATATTAAAAAACCATGGGCTAACTGTTCTCATTAATGGGAAGATAAAATTAGAAATGGCCTGCACTCCCTTTATTAATAAACTTTAAGTTTTAGAGTTGACTTTTATCTTGAAGGTTCCATGCATGAATATGTTAAAAGTACTTAAATGGTAACTTCCTAATTTCATGCACAAATCTGTTAAGAACTTGACTGCTTTTAGCTTTGCCTTCTTTACTTCAATATTTTGTGCATGAATCTGTTATAAGTACTTAGTGGTTTTAGATTTCATTTCTTAATTTGAAGATTTCATACATGTATCTGTTAAGCACTTAAGTGGTATGAATCTTAGTTTTTTTTTTTTCTTTTTTTTTGTTCTTTTTCAGTAGGTATTACGGCCCCTCCCCATTTTACAAATTCTAAGGTTAGTTTTTTGAAATTGTCAATGGGGTTGAAAGGCACATCATGAGTGCTACCGCCACAATCCCTACTCCTTTCCCCGAATCTAGATTGTTGTATATTGCATGTTTCAAGTTACTAGGTGGAGTTGGATCTATTTTTTTAGTCGTATAAATACTATAATAACTTAAGCTTCAAGGAGCACAATCTTCTCTCTTCTTCTCTCAATATGAATTTTCGGGACGAGGAATGCAATTTACCACTAAAGTATCATGTTACTTAGAAGGTTGTGGTTTTTATAAGGTTGAGGCCTTAAACAGTCAAATTAAGGCATACTTCTAAATAGTGGAAAGGTAATTTTCAGCAGCAAAAATCTTTTTGAGGAGCTAAAAATTTATTTTTATGTCTAATTATAAAATCTAAAGCTTATAAAATAGTGTAGATTGAACAGATCTATGAACACTTGAAAATATTGAATATTGTGACCTCCATATGCAAAAGATAAATAGTCTCTTTGTAGACAATCCCGTTAAAAAATTATGTTACTATCATAACATCTGGTGACTGGCGAGTTTTATTTTTAGAGGTAAAATATATTAAATGCTAATTGGAACGTTAATATCCGAGAGCTTTTTTTGCATCCCCACACAACATATATAGTTTATATACATTCAGAGACATACAATCATTGAATCGATAACAATGTCACACACTAATAGTGGAATAACAAAAATAGAGAACCCCAATCTGACATTATTTCAGCTCTCATACATATGATCAAAAATAGATGACTATAAATCTCTATGGATATTAAATATAAAAAAAATATCTTCATACTCCTTATTTTGGTATACCATTTCCTCATACCTAAGGTTTTCAAAACTTTCTAATTTTGTAAAAAAAACATTTCTTCTAACCCTAAACCCAATTTACCATTTTTTACTGCTCTTTTTGGCCAAAACAAAAACTAAAAAAACACCTCTGTTGTTCTATTAAACGCTTTATTTTTCTCTCTCTCTCTCTCTCTATGCAGGAAAAAGAGACATTATAGAGAGAGAAATAAAGACGTATAGAAAGAGAGAGGTTTAATAGATAGAGATAAAAGTTTCTTTTGAATTTTTTTTTTGGGCAAAAAACGAACAGAGAGAGGTGTAATAGATAGAGATAAAAGTTTATTTTGAATTTTTGTTTGGGCAAAAAACGAACAGTAATAAAGATAAATTGAATTCAGGGAGTTAGAAGATATAATTTTTAAAAATCCTATGTTTACATAAAGGTTTTAGAACTCTAGGCCTACAAGAAAATGCTACACCGTATGGTATGTGTGTTTGCATGCGTGTCAATATACGCATGTGTGTCAATATACGCATGTGTGGGTGTGTGTGCGTATGCACGCGGAGATAAAAAAAAATAGTCGTTCATTTCCTTCGAAGCAGAATCTAGCAATACTCAAAAGGAAAAACAAGGTGGTGGGAACCACTAAAACTTGAACTCTTAGTTTGCTGAGATTAGATATATTCAAAATTGGTTTTGAGTGTCAAGTAGCAGTACCAGTCCTAAGGCGAAACTGGATTCAAGTACGCTTTAGTTGATATGATTTTAGATATGTGATTTTGATACTGATGCAAAAAAGTGGATACAAAGTATGCTATTTCATACAATTAGTACCACTATTCTTTCTTTCTTTCCTCTTTCTTTTTTTTGGAATAGTTCAGTGCGGAAAGGTATCTCCTACCTATAATAAGAATGGAATTCAACTTAATATGGAGTCCTGCCACCTTGAAAGATAAAAAGAAAAATCCAAAATATAGCACATAAAAAGAAAAGAAAAATTAACTAAAGACTTTCTCTTCCGTTTTCTATTTTTCAGGAAAGTTTTCTCTGAAAACCGAACTCACCAGATTTGAGATGCCTGAATAAAATACGTTGCCTTGAAAATTTCAATGATTTCCCTATGATACATATAGGAGCGTCGAAGAGAAGATTATCCACCACTAAAGATTTCAAAATATTCAGTCAGTTGAAATGTCCAAGAACCAATTTCCCTTTGAAAGAAATTAATTGTGTGTTTGGGATAGTACCCAATAAAGATATTTCCATCGGAGAAAAAATGGAAAAATTATCAAAATGCACCTAAAAGATTAACAATTTTGCATTTTACCCATTTATTTGATTTAATTTCAAAATTTCATTAAAATAAACATGATCATTTGGAATAGTTACTAGCACGGGTTTGTACACCCTTTATAGTAAACTTAAATAATATGTACAATAAGCCCAAGACAAAAAAGATTGTATACTATGAGAGCATTTATTTTTTGTACAAGGAGATCACAATCACTTTTAACCATTGGATGTGAAATATAATAGATGATCCATTTGATTTCAAATCTAATGGTCAATGATGGCTGTGACCTAAACCTAATATAAAAAATCTCACTTGACCTCCTCAATTATGGCCTTAGCCTTACATGCCTCCTTCCCCTTCACATTGGCAAACTTGTCCTCTACATTTGTATGCGCCAAAGCAGCTCTCTCTACCCCCACAAGACCAGCCAAAGAGGACCATGACCATGCTTTTCTTCCCATCCCTTGTTCATGAACCCAACACATCAGAAAGTAAGCTTTCTTAGAAGCAGCCCTCAGCTTTCTCCCACTTCCACGACTTTTCTTACCAATCCCTATATTCTCACCCTTCAACTCTCTCACTCCTTCCTCCATCAACCTCTGCAAATCATTAAGCATGCAAACCAAAACAGCCCCCCCAAGTGACAACAAACTCTTGGCATCCTCAAAAAGAATGAGGCCAAACGTTAGGCCTCCCACATGTTTATATAATGGAGAGCATGTCTTCTCCAAGCACAGGGCCAAGGCCTCGGAAACTGTTTCAGGTCTATGGCCTTCGCCCAAAACTGAAGAAATGCTCAAAAGCACCATTGAAGCACCAAGCGGGTCAGACTGCCAATCCCCATTATAGAGGCGGAGTGTGAAACAGTAACTATATATAACATCCACTAAGTGGACAGCTAAAAGTGGAGAGGGTTCAGTTTTAGTTAGTTGGCTAAGTGGGGCCATCGGAGCTTCGGGGCCCGGTGGCACATCGCTAAAGGGAGAATCAGGGTTCCCTTGTGGTGGATTTTCTTTGTGTAATGGTTGGACAAGGCGAGTTCCTTTGTGGCTTAAGGAGAGTGACTTTGCTGAAGGATTTAACCACCATGGGGTCCAAGGCTCTATCACATTGCTTAGCTCCCCTGAAGCCACAGCCCTTTGGAAGCGCTTCATTTCCTCCTCGGATAGATCGGAAAAGTTTACATGATTTCCTGAAGGGGAAACCAATATAAGACTAAGCACACACAGTGCATCAAAGAGGAAAGCAGGAAAGTTCGAACAGTAGTAACTTATATTCAATAAGCAAGTGTCCTAATAACTCTTAACAAGGAAAATTGTTTCATGCGGGCTGGACCGCATTTCTACATATGCGGTCCAGAAAGTGTAAAGCATCCATCTTAAAGATGGATGCAAGTAGGTTTCCATCTAAAAACTATGAAAACTAACGGTCCAAATGTTTTTTTACTAGAATTATTATTTCTAGTTTTTTAAATTTATTTATTTTTTCATATTCATGATCTCCATGTTAGATATTATATGTCCTTAAAAACTAAGTCTTAAAGTCCATCTCAAAAATAGATTTATTAAGAGGCCCGCATTTCTACAAATGCAGGCTAGGCCGCATAGAACCAGGTCCCTCTTACAATAGTTAATGAACTCTTATCACTAGGTAAACAAAAGGTAAGGGACCATAAGTTAGAACAGTAGCAACTTATATTCAACAAGCAATGAAACATTTCCTCCATGATTCCAAGGTTTAGAACAGTAGTAACTTATATTCAACAAGCAATGAAACATTTCCTCCATGATTCCAAGGTTTGGATCAAGAGAAGGCATTTTAGTAAGAACAGGGTGTGGATGCAGTTAGCTTAACTCACACACCAACCACCACAAACGAACACACAAAAAACCATAAATTAACCTTTTATAATAAAAATGCAGCAGTTAAATCAAGGGTTGTGGCCTGTCAAAGAGTCAGTATACTAAAGTGACCCACTAATTTATATTTAGGTGTACTAATAGAGCATTTATATGTTAATCTGGGTACAAGTCTAGCTCAAAAATATAATTGAAACTGCGAATTGTAAAGTATTTCAAGTATCAGTTGTAAGGTAAATCAAAAGCAATTGGCAACATAATAAAAGAACTATTTAAGCATGTAATCTATATCCATCATGATGGAAGTAAATTGAACCCTTGTGCTGCACCTCACAACTGTCCAATACACACACGCAGGCACGTGTGCGTACGCGCGCGCACACACACACACACTTAAGCAGAAAATAACTCTTTTCTGTAAATAAGATAAAATAAATATTGTTAGAGACAAATGCTCAGAAAACCAATATCAATTAACAATTGTATCAACAGTAATCCCTTTTCTCAATCAATTGCTTGAAGAAGGTTAGAATGAACAGCCATACCGAATAAAATCTTTTGGATGGTCTCCTCAGAAAGTAAGGAATCTGCCAGAAAAAAAAAAATCTGAGGGGATCATTCATCTTTGAATAACATCTGCAGTAGAAATGGTAGGTATGCAACAATATAAGAGATCTGCTCTCATGAAGCAAAAATACATGCAGAAAACTCAATAAGTCGAAATCTCAAATCACAGTGGGATAATCTGAAATCACCATTCGTGACATGTTATTAAGCACTGTGGTTCTCAATTTGGAACCACAGTTCTCAGATGACAAAACTAGAGCCAGTCCTCCCTAAATGGATAGCAGCAATTAATTTGACTGCAATTACCATTACAACCCATTCTCCAGTTCCTCATTAAATGGAAGTCTGGCAACTTAAATTGACTATATTCAATGGACTTCGTATTATACAAAAATATAACTCCACGAAATTTGCTATTTACACAAAAAGTACGTGAATTTGCAACTAAAACAGAATTTAGTATCGTGGCCTTCTATTGAATATGTAGACCCTATGAAAAAGGCATGTTAAATTCTATTTATTTATAGTGTATGGGAATTCCCATGACTGTCATGATCAAAGATGCCTTAAGGATATTGAGGCATCATCATCTACTTGATGTTTAACAGAATTGTGCTAATCGACAAGTTATATATTAATAAGTGGTATTCCAGACATTTCAGTAATTCAAATGTTTGACATCTTAATACTTTGGGTATTCGATCTTTCAGAAAAAAAATTATCTTTGGCTGAAATCAGCAAATTTCCGTTCAATGGCTGTTTACCCAGCGCCAATGTTGTCCACAGTTTCTTGATTATTATCGTAGTTGTATGGCCTACCTTGGACCTATGTCTCCTTATAAAATTACCCCTTTCTATAAGAAAGATAAATCGTCAGACATGCAAAACTCCGCTCTTTTTTTCTTTTATGTGTTTCTTCACAATTCTATTACTAAGAAGAAAGATTCACTCCAAGACAGTCAACCTTCCAAGTTGAGAAGGACTATAGAGAAGGATTAACTCGACATAACACATGAGTTACTATGATCAAAAGCATAGGGAAGTTATGTTGCATGGATACAGGTAACAGTGGCAGGGTTAGACAAGTATGGGGCGTCAAATTCCTCATGCCATGAAGAACAGAGTTCAATGACATGGCCATACCATAGAGGCACAAAAAAATCCAACATGGTTTACTTATATTCCATCTTACTCAGAGTAGCTAAAAATCGATAGTGCCTCAGTACACTAAATTGATAAATATTTTCAAAATTCATGTGTCTTTCCTTTAAAAAGAAAAGAAGATCAAGTCTTCAAAGTTATGTCATCAATCGTTAGAAGAAAATTCCCAAAGAATGTGTCACTATGTGTCTCAATAGATGCCTAACACGGGTATAGCACCCAAAAAAAGACCATGTAATATAGTCGGGAAGCTACATTTTCATGGCACAGAACTTATTGAATGATGCATGATGAACAAATACCTTATCATGGGGATGAATGCGAGGACCCAAATAAATGGATTGCTGTGGGCATGCCCAAAACAATGTGAAAAAGATGCTCGATGCACGCGCATATTAGAGGAAGAGAGCCAAATAATGCAATCCATTTTGACTCCAGCCAAAAAATACATACTCAAATATTCATTTGGTCCACGGTCAATTCCTACTTTTGTAGTATAATATCTATGTGGTGATATGCAGTGATTCAGGTTACATACCATCTTCCTCATCGTTACACGTTTCACTAGGGGTTTCTTGTTCTTCTAAGTGAAATCTTTTTAGTATATCCAACATCTTTTGCTTTGTTTCATCTTCTGGTTGAATCTGATGCAATTCCTCCATGACATTTTCCCGCATGAAAGATTCTGTGCAATGAAGACCATGCCTCTGCCACATCAAAAAGTAATCCTCCACATAAGAAATGAAGCATTAATATTTAGGCCAGAAGATTTTGAAAATATTTACTAGAAATTTGATATGGTTAGATTTAAAAGCTGTGTCACATAAATTATTAATAGGATGCGAGATTTTTTATTGTAATGAATTTTTTTTTTGTTTATAAACTTAACGTTTTATTGTAATGAATGTTTACGCATGCTATCAAAAAATATACAGGCATGAACACAATAAGTTATAAAAACAATAAATCCATAATTGCATTACATTTGTCATAAATAAACTAGTTATCAAATAGCTTAGTCGTTATAGATAATTTTTGCCATCACAAAAGTTTTATTTCAACCCCATTGAAACAGATATTATTGCATCAAGGAAATGAAAAAAACTACAAACATCGAAAATTCGAAATGCATTAGGTAGTGGTTACGCTTGAGTAAATGAGGACAAAAACCAAATGAGAAATACTTTTGTTAGATGAAGTAACCAAATGAAATATACTTCTTTAATTAAATTATTCAACTTTGTAATCCTGCAAAATTATTTCTTCATAATTCATTACTTATTTACTGACTTGAATTTTTTTACTACTGAAGAGATAGTTACTATATCATTTCATCATTTTTCCATATCATTAAAATTGTAACCTTCATATTTGCTAATATCATTATGTTTGAGCCCCGTGTTTTCTGTGACATTACCATGATGTCCTAAACAACCAATTACTGGCAATCATTTGGAAACAACTAGTATGATTTTCAAAATATTGGTACCATAACAAGAAATAGAGGACAAAAAGCTGCAGGTAAGTTGACAAATTTAGGTGCCTTTCATCTCCTTAGTTTAGATATAACTAAGTACGATCTGTGTAACTCTTGGTGACAAGATAATGCCGCTTTGATATTCCGATCATCTAGATGTTACTTTGACCCTACAATGAGGCATTATGATTTGTTGCGTTGGCCAGTTATGGTGTCATTATTTGAGACAAACTCTTAAGACTCATTACTGGTTGCGTATCCTCATGATAGAACATGGTAAAGAACAAATTCCAAATTACTGAATAAACACCTTTAGAGAGCGCATTCATAAGTACGGACTTAGCAGGGAGGAGCTTGATTGGTTATGGTGTTGATGATTGCAACACCATGTCCCATGTTTAAATTCCACTCTCGAGCCACCCCAAAAAATAAAAAGATTGTGTTTTCTAACTAATAAAATGCTATTTTCAAAAGATTTGATGATGATGATTTCTAAAGGTGGGGATTTGATGACATCCTAGTTCACTCCAAATGTTTGGCTACTACAAATTTGACAAAAAAAGTAGAACTGCCCATAGACTACATATGTTCGCCATTCACCCAGCAAATTTGGTAGTTAAATGACATCCATATTAAAAACCTCTAATGAGGATTTATGGGATTGATTTAGTATTATAGTAATTAGCATGTTAGACTGAAACCAATGAGCACATGATACACCACAATGCCATCTAACAAATTACCTTGTAACACGGAAGGGAACAATATCGAGAGTTGCACCGTGGGCAAGTGTATTGTGAAAATTGCTTCTGGCATCTACACAAGAAATAAGAAACCCTAAAATTATCATGGAAGAGGCTAGAAGACATGAGCATCACCATTACGGGCAAGATTTGAATACATTGGTCAAGTCACACAATGTTAGATTACATGCAATATAAATATACTGAAATTATCTGAATATGTTGGATTACATAAGTAACCGACTCCAGCAAATGTAGATTAGAAATCTTATCTCAAGACCAGTAGCTGTAAACAATTGAACAATTAGATCAATTCTTCCTAGCCAAAGTTGGGGATTTCCGATCACAGGTAAGATCAGTTCAGAATCATGGGATCCTTTCCTATCAAATAGGAAGGGCCTTTGCACAAAATGCACTTCTAGGTGATAGCTCCATAGATTCTATATCTATCTATATGGAAAAGAAATCATGTAAGGAAGGGGATTCTTATTTGTACAAATGGTATTTCGAACTTGATATGAACGTAAAGACAATAATGATACTTCTTTATATCTTGAGTTGTTCTGCTGGATTGGTCATTCAAGATCTTTGGTCTTCACCTAGACCTGATGAAAAAAATTGGATTACGTCTTATGAATTCGTTGAGAATGATTCTAATCTAGTTTATGGCTTCTCAATACGTGGAATGCATTAGCTATCCACTCTTCAGTTATGCAGTAAGGGTTGGAGAAGGGCAATCACTCACTCTTAAAACCAGTATTAAGACTAAATAGTAGGGCGGAGAGCTCTCCTTTCCTAATCGTCTTCTAACTGGATACTTCGAAACCACAAGAATCCTTAAATGGGATTCTAACTCGGCACCATTTGATGTTTTGAGAGTTGTTCTTTGGAGAGCACAGCCCAATGAAAGTTGTAAGCTGTGTTCAAGGGGGAGATCTTGTCTATCAGTGCTTCTACGGTAGAATTAGTTGGGGAAGCCTAAGATGCGGTGGTTCACCGTGTGGTAGACGTCAATGGTTTGAGTCTGCTTATCTCCAGTTCATGATCTTAGCCATACAAAGGTATATGACAACACCTTATTTTTCCAATTCGGTAGTTCCATCTATTATTTATCATTCTCGATGTTGATAAGACCACTACCAGGAAACAGCCACTCATGCATTAGTTAAAGATCAAGCTAAAATGCAAATTTGCTAAAAAGAGGAAAAATGATATATTAAGTTATAAACACTCAGTTTTAACCTATCGAAATCCTTTGTATTCTATGACAAAATCAACTTACTCGCTTTTACTTTTACTTTGTTGAGGACCAATTTCGTTGTGTCACTTGGTCAAGGACGATAGCAAAGTTTAGTCCTAAGCCAACCATTGATGGAGATATAAGCACAACAAGTAGCCACGAGTATCTTCTTTTAAAGCGACATATTCCTCCTAATTTTTTCTCATATTTGGAGGATGAAAACCCTAGGAAGGCTTCTAAGAAGAGCAAAAAATAGTTTGGATTTTTTTTTAGTTATTTGAGGCTATTTCATATTTTTTTATTTATTTAATTGTTAGACCAGTTAGGGACTTTTTAGATATTTTAATTAAAGTTAGAGAGTTTAATTTCATATTATACTTAAGTCAGGATCTTTTGGTCAAAAGTTAATTATATGGATAAATATTGCCCAAAACAATAATTTTCCAATATAAATAAAGGATAAAGCCTTAGGGTTTCTCCAAAATTGCTTATGTCAAGGTGCTTCTTGTTGATTTTTTCTATGTTTCTTCGAGTTCTCCTATATTAAGTGGTATTAGAGCCCGCGATCTACACGGAAGTTATTGTAGCAAATACAGAAGTACTGTAACAAGTACAAAAGTTACCGTAGCACATACGGATTTACTGTAGCACCACTTTTTTTGGTGCCCTAGGTCAATAAAAATAGGGGAAATTATATTGGGGTCTAGGGTCTGCTGGGGAAATTATAGTGGAGTCGGTTTGCTGATTTTGGCCAAAGTTCTGCCAAAACAACCTAAATCTTGCTGATTTTAGCAATTTTTATTGATTATTTGCTTAGGGTTTGTGATTTCGGCAAACCCATGGTAGCAAGAGGGGTCATAGAAGGGGGATTTAGGTGGACTCGCTCCATGAACAGAGTGCCATCCAAAACCATACAAGATAGCTTGGTTCAAAACAGGAAATGAGATAACAATTTATAAGCAATGTCTAGTTTCTTTTTCCATTGGAAAGCATTATAAAGATGAAGTGTGGAGCGATGTTGTGCCTATGGATGCGTGTCATTTATTATTGGGTAGACCATGGCAGTATGATAAACGTATCACATTTGATGGATTTAAAAACACTTATTTCTTTGTCAAAGATGGGATAAAAGTGGTTTTAGTCCATCTAAGAAGGAAAGTGCATCCAAATCAAATGAAGGGTGTACTAGCCTTCTTTCTTTGGCTGAGTTCATGGAGGGAGTGGAGGAGTCGAAGATAGTGTTCGCAGTGATCCAAGTGGACGAGCAGCCTATTAGTTCAGTTCCACCACAGTTAGAGCGCTTATTGAGGGACTATAGTGATGTCACTCCAGATAAGCTACCAGAGGGTTTACCACCCATGAGGGACATTCAACTGTGAAAACAAAAAGCAATCCACGAAAACTAGAAAGAAGAAACAAACACAAAAGAAAGAGACAACCAACCACAACGCAATGATATACGTGGTTCGGCAACGTGCCTACGTCCACGAGAGATGAGAACTTCTTTACTGGCAATGGAGAATAAGGTTACAAAAAAGCTCTCTTACTCATGCCTCTCTGATTACATAGCAATCTGCGTTTTTCCCTTAACCTTAGATGAACCCCCATTCGCAACAATATATATCGAGTTTCATATAGATGGTACAAATTACCGAAATACCCTTGTACGGATATATATTAAGTATAAGGTCGACTCATTAACTACTATGGCGACTGTTATTATTGGGTTCGAGTTTATGAAGGATCTTTATGCAGATGATGAAACTTCAAGGAGATATGGGACCAGTGTTGCAGTGGAATTGTTGGGGATTTTCTTATTTAAGATGGATTTCTCTTCAAAGGAAACCGTCTTTGTATTCCCGAAGGTTCCCTTAGACAAATCCTAATAGCAGAGCTTGATGGGGGAGGTCTTGGTGGACATTTGGGTCGAGACAAAACCATAATATTGGTGGAGTCTAAGTACTACTGACCAAAAATGAAGAGAGATGTGTGGTTTGTTGAGAGGTGTTGTACGTATCAATTGGCTAAGGGGCAACGACAGAATACCGGGTTTTATTCTCCACTTTCTATTCCTAATGCAACTTTGGAAGATGTTAGCATGGATTTTGTTTTGGGACTTCCGCGACCTCAAAGAGATATGGATTTTATATTCGTGGTGGTGGATAGATACTCAAAGTTGGCTCATATTATACCTCGCAAGAAGACTTTGGATGCCACACATGTTGCTAACTTGTACTTCAAAGAGGTGGTGATGTTGCATGGTGTTTCAAAGAAGATAATTTCAGATCGTGATGTGAAGTTTCTCAGCCATTTTGGGGGAACTGTGTGGAAGAAATTGGGCACCCTGTTACAATTTAGTAGTGTTTATCATCTGCAAACAGATGGCCAGACTAAGTGGTGAACCATACTCTTGAAAATCTTTTGAGAAGTATTGTGAGGGAAAAGAAGAAACAGTGGGACCCAGCACTGCCTCAAGCCAAGTTGGCCTATAATAGTGTTTGCAATAGATCTACTGGTAATAGTCCTTTTGAAAAAACCCTACTGATCCTCTTGACTTGGTTCCTATCCAGGCTAATGGAGAGGGTCATGCTACTGGTGAGGACTTGGTTAAATGAAAGGAGTGCATGAACAAGTGTGTGCTAGTCTAGAAGCCAATACAGCCAAATACAAGGAAGCAGCGGACAAGTATCACCGTTTCAAGGAGTTTAATGTGGGAGACTAGGTAATGGTGTATCTTAGGAAGGAACGACATCCAGTGGGAAAATACAACAAGCTGAATGATCGCAAGGCAAGACCATTCAAGATTTTGAAGAAGAGGGGCAGCAATGCTTACAAGGTTGCTTTGCCTTCGCACAGTCTTCAACATTGCTGATCTGT
Organism: Amborella trichopoda; assembly: GCF_000471905.2. Next base: position 410,838 of record NW_006500346.1, on the reverse strand, counting down.
CGCAGTATCATGATATGGAGATGCATGAAGATGAAGATGTGAACTCGAGGGTGAGTTCTCCTCAACCTAGGGAGAATGATGGAGATCTAAGTACAACAAGTAGTCACCAGTATCTTCTTTTGGAGCGACATATTCCTCCTAATTTTCACTCATATTTGAAGGATGAAAACCTTAGGAGGGCTTCCAAGAAGAACAAGAAGAGCAAGAAATAGTTTGGGTGTTTTTTTTTAGTTATTTTAGGCTATTTCAGATTTTTTTTATTTTATTTCATTGTTAGACCAGTTAAGGACTTTTTAGATATTTTAATTAAAGTTAAGGAGTTTAGTTTCAAGTTATACTTAAGTTATGACCTTTTGGTCAAAAATTAATTGTAAGGACAAATATTATCCAAAACAATAATTTTCTAATATAAATAAGGGCATGGAAGGGCTGAAGAGTCATTTATGTATTCCTCTTTAAGAAAAGAACTATGTCTTGTAAAAGAACCTAAGGCTTGAGCCCTAAGTGGGAGAAATCCTTAGGGTTTCTCCAAAATTGCTTGTGTCAAGGTGCTTCTTGCGGATTTTTCTATGTTTCTTCGAGTTCTACATCAACCATGAAGCATATGACCCCACTCCTATTAAGCAGCCTAGGATTATTTTTAGTTATCAAAATGGCGTAAGCTCAATAGCATATATAGTCCACAGGAGTTATTCTCCTTTAAGATATCCAAAGAATCTCATTGCTTCATGTAAGGGCTCAAATTCTTCTCATGAAATTCTAACATACTATTGCAACCAGATCAACATGTCCAATCTTAAGCTTTAGATACTTTCAATTGATTAACAGTATTCCAACGATTCTTAGTTTCGTTATTCTATATATGGTGCTACCATTCAATGGCTATCAGTCCTTATCTTACATTTTAAGGGTTTCTTCATAATTGGCAAGACCTCTCTTCCTGATTGATAACAATATCTCAAAGATTCAGAAAGGGTGCACTTTGTAAGGTGTTTCAAAGAGTAAGGCATAATAATTTCTTAAAGAATCAGAAAGGTGCATTTTGTAAGGTGTTTCAGAGAGTAAGGTGTTTTGTGTGAAGTCCCGAATTTTGAGCTGAAAACGTAATTAAATAAGGAGCAGAGCATGAAACACTATAAAACACAAAAAATTCCACAATTTCTGATATGAATTATCATAAATAAATAGACACAGTTTAGCAAACTAATCTTAATTTTGAATAACTATGTGGCTATGTCCAGAAACAATTCAAATGATCAGACAAATTAGAAATCAAATACTAACTTTTGGCACAAAATAGAAAATGCTAACCAGATTCAGAGGTAACACGCTCAGGCATGGAAGAGGTTCTCTAGAGATAAAAAGTGAGAGAAAACACATACACTCGACAAATTATGCGAGCTTCAGTACCCATTTGAGCAATTTCTTTAGTTGAATCTGCAATTCCTCTGACAAAAGCAGTCCAAATTTAGTCTCATAAACCTGCAACTACAACTACAACTCCAGTTATAATTATCTAAAATAACTAATACTCCAGTTAAGAAGGGTTTTATATGGCTGGAACAAAAACTCATCAATCACTAAAACCTTCACTGACTATAGATGCCTTCCCTCTCACTGTAATGGAGATTGTATCATGGGATTTGTTGGGTTCAATGAGAACTGAAGTGCGCCATCCTTATAGAGTTAGAGGAGGGAGATGGAATTATTGCCAAGGTTAACATTTAATATTATTTGTTATTAGTTAAACTTCACAAATAATAGAGTAGGAAGTCTACCCTAGTGAATCCATTCACTTCATTACCATCATCTATCATTCCCCAAGGAGACTTACAAAACAGAGAGCCATCTCACCATCCAATACTCATCGTCTGTTAGTGGGTTACCATTTTCCACCCTCCATTCATACACCATCCATTTCACATAGGCAGCCTCGTGTCTCCTTCCAAGTTTTGTCGCATTCTGATATGTCTAAGGCCATGCAGAGTGATATTCATGTATAGCTCAGTTTGACGATGTATCCGTAAGTCACATCCCCACGAGGTTAAACTCGCAGGCTGATGCACTCGCAAAGATTGGGGGTCAAATTCAATTGTCCTCATCATGGCCAACGCCTGTTTGGGTGGCAGAGTGGAGGCACATTGAACTGAGAACCGAAGTAGATGCAGATGATGAAAGAATCCTCTTTCCCAAGTGCCCGCCTTATCCATTTGGGACACTCCTATCAGCCAAAGAGGTTATCAAAGCTGAACAAGAAATGGCACAAAGTCAAGGAGCTAATATTAAAAAACAGGAACCAAAAGGCCAAACGTTGGCCCCCGACCGGCACGAGACTTCCGAGGCAATCGGAAGCCCTCCAAGCAAATGTGCATGCATACGAGAGGCCCAACAGCCTCACCGGCTAAACAAGCGGCTGCCACATGCGCTCCGTCCCGCTGGGCCAACTAGTCTGATCAGTGACTAGTGCCTTGGACAGTCCAATCCATTAAAAAAAACCAGGTTTGTAAAAGCCAGTCAAACCAATCTTGGACCAGTTTTGACTAGTCCAATCAGCTGGTGTTGACCAGTTAGACTGGCCAAACAAAATTGGGCAGCTCGTTTTGGTAATATATTTAATATTTTAAATTATTATTCATATATTTAAATCCGATTTTACCGATGGTCAAATCGATTTTAACTAGACCAAACCTCTCGCCTGTATGACATAAATAACACTGAGGAAAATCACTTTTACCTTTTAGAAAGAAACGCATGGGTCAAATCACCTTCACAATTGACATAAATACATTATACAAGAATAAAATCAGTTTTACTTTACAAATGACTTGTTATCCAAGGGCTACGCATTATCTCCCGTTGAGTTATTACTTACTTTTCACTTACAAACACGCTCAAAGAAAAAACTAATCACTATAAAAGCTTAAAGCTCATGTGAAAGAGAATATTAAATTTGCAAAACACAAGTTTCCCTCTTGTGATGAGGAGTTGAACTATAGTTATCTACATGCAAAAGAACTTGCTTCAACATATCAACCTATACACAAGCACCATATAAGTTTGCAATTTTTTGGACTGCAAATTCTAAGCATTTATTTATATTGGAGAGATATTTTTCAATTCAGACCCTTACATGCAAGAACACGCAACTATTTCGGGAATATGTCCAACTTATTTTTGACAAGACTTAAATGTGTAGAATAATATTCTAGGTTTTTTATCTTTGAGGTTTAACTCATCATCATCACCATCATAGCCTTTTTGCAATTAATTGGGATCAGCTACACGAATCCTGACCCGACATTCTACTCTATTATTTGTGAAGTTTAATTAATAACAAATAATATCAACCCATACACAAGCACCATATAAGTTTACGAATTTTTGGACTGCAAATTCTAAGCATTTATTTATATTGGAGAGATATTTTTCAATTCAGACCCTTACATGCAATAACAAGCAACTGTTTCGGGAATACGTCCAACTTATTTTTGACAAGACTTAAACGTGTAGAATAATATTTTAGGTTTTTTATCTTTAAAGTTTAACTCATCAGCATCACCATCACCATCATAGCTTTTTCGCAATTAATTGGGATCGGCTACACGAATCCTGGCCCGACATTCTACTCTATTATTTGTGAAGTTTAACTAATAACAAATAATATTAAATGTTAACCTTGGCAATAATTCCATCTCCCTCCTCTAACTCTATAAGGATGGCCCACTTCAGTTCTCATTGAACCCAACAAATCCCAAGATACAATCTCCATTATAGTGAGGAAAATTGAACTATGAGTGCACGTAAAACAATCCGGTGAGCAATTTATATCTCTATAAGCAAACAAAATGTTCACTTATAGATTTTACAGGACAATTCATTTTCATACTTATCTAGGACCAATCAAGCAAGCGAGAGTGAATTAGTGGAAGACAAAAAGAGAAAAAAAACATTCATCCACATAGGTTCAGATAAAATAAGAGGGAGTAGAGAGAGAAGAACACACTAAAACATGCTCTGCAAATTAAAAATCACAAAACTAAAATGGATTTCACAAATCTCAATCCATTAACTACATTATATAGGAGTTATTGATGTAGGAAAAGAAAAACAAAATAAAATTAAAAAGGGTTGAAAGATTATACCCTCTCCCTGGTCTGCAAGGGAGTCCACCCCAAAGATCTTTTCATAAGACCCAAATTCTTCACTCAATTCACCACTAACCTCTATCTACAAAAAAGGAACATCTTCCCTATAAAGACAAACTTATAAAGAATAATAAATAAAAATAACAAACTGAACTCTCTCTCCTAATCTCTTAAAAACAAGTCTAACAGATCAGAACCAACCCAATCGTGCTAATCCCTATCATTGTTAGAAAAACAGGTCGGTTAGAATCGGAACAGGTCGGTTAGCTCGGAACCGCTAGGGTTCCAAGTATGGTTAGGGGCGGTTTTGGAGATCTCCTAGCCTAGAGTACAACCCCATAATATTTCAGTCCCAAAGCCGGCCAGTTTTTATGCTAATTGGACCGGTTAGCGTATATAACGGGTTTTATGAACAAATAACGATACAGTTAAAATAACGCCCGTTATTTTCAATTGAAGCCGTTATTTGATGCAGAAATTCACAGGTTGATTTTTTCAAACTTTTTTTATTCTTTTTTTTGCCATTTTTTGGCATTGTTCATGCTTTATAGCTGTAAAACACTATTTGTTCTCTATAAAACAAGAAAATTCGAATCCAAGATTGAAAAATCAAGAGATTTTGTGGATTGAAATGACGGATTTTCACGCCTTTTGAAATTTCTGCCATTTCATCAATACCATCTTCAATAGTCAATGGTTTTGCTGAAATTTGAGGGTTTTTAATCCTAATCGAATCATCTACCAACTACCTCTTTCAATTTGTTCAAAAAACAAAATATTGGGGGTTGATTTTGGCCTGAAAAGCTGCTGCCCAAAGAACATTTGTTCGATGCAAAAAAACAGATTTTGGATTGATTTTTTGGTCGTTTCTTATCAAATTGATTTGTGCATTGTGATCGTCAAGGCTTCATCTGTCACATAAAATAGGTATGCCTATTTATTATTGAGTAAATTACAAACAATTGCATAAAACAAATTTCAATAAAAGAAGCCATAGATTAGAGATAAAAGGAAAATCAGCATGGGATAGAAGATAGGATACCTTATTTGATCGCTTAGTATAGCCATTCATAGGCCTTTACATGGGTTATATTTTCTTTTCACTTCCTACTTTACCATTCAAGAACATGTACCTATACTGAACCTGGGTGTGTTTTTCATACGGCAGCCACTTTTTACAAAATATTGTAGGGCCGCACCTCAAAATCCCACCACAAAATGAAGTTCCAATGCAGAAAATTGTGGATCAACGAGGACTTGAAATAAATAGTCTCAAGAAAGTATTGTACGAAGTATCAATTTAAAAGCTCTAAATCTTGTTGTTTTTTTTTCTTTTTTTTTTTTTTTGGTTTCAGTTAATTTCTTCTCCTTTTTTCTAACATGAAAAATGCTTTTTCTAGTGAGATTCGTCGTGCAGCTTTATAAAGCCGCAGCTTTATGAAATACTTTTCCACTAGAAGTACCCTCTTAATTTTAAGGCAATGACCAAAATTCTAAATGTGAGGGAATAATTATGTAGCCAACTAAAATTAGTTACTAATCAAATAATTTCATTATTTTGTAAGCCATATTAAAAGAAAAATGATTGGTTATGTTTAAAAGAGATTTCGGGGAAGTTTTCAAACATATTGCAAGTAAAAAATATTAAAAGAAAATGGATGGATATTTTTAGAAAAGATATGTTAAGGTACTAAGTCTGTGTTGCGCATGGCCAGCCTACCTAAATCTACTTTCTATCATCTTATCACCTATTGGAGGCACACCTAAGTTCTCTCGAATGTATATATTTCGATTCTATCCCTTCTTGCCTTGCCACTCATCCATCTCAACATCTTCATCTCAACTACACCCATCTTATGAGTATCTTGTTTCTTGACTACCTACATTTTACCCCATAATGCAAAGCTGGTTTCACTGTTGTCCTATAAAACTTCCCTTTCAGCTTCATTGGTATGCGGCAATCGCATAAAACTCTAGTTACACATCTCCGTCTCGCCCGCCCAACTCTAATTCTATGTGCGATATATTCCTCAATCTTTCCATTTTCCTGAATTATCGACCCAAGATATCGAAAGTGCACGTTTTTGGTATTTCTTGGCCGTCAATCTAAACCACTTCCTTTTCTCTACTCTTATTATTACTAAACTTGCATTCTATATACTTTGTCTTACTCCGGCTAATTTAAAACCTTTTGATTCTAGAGCATCCCTTCAAAGTTCTTTATGTTGACACCAGTTTGGGTCTTATTGATCAAAATTATGTTGTCCACGATTAACATACACCACGGTACCTCATCTTGTAGGTGCCTAGTTAAGTCGTCCATAACTAAGACAAATAAGTATGGGCTCAATGTTGACACCTGATGTAGACCTATTGTCACTGAAAACTCACTCGTCTCTCCATCAGTTATTCGCACATGAGTTACTGCTCTCACGTACATATCTCACCAAATCGATATACTATATGGATATTTATTGTTTTTTCAACGCCCACCAAATTAAATCTCGAGGTACTCTATTATAAGCGTCCTCTAAATTAATAAAAACCATGTGGAGGTCCTTTCCTCTCACCCTAAACTTCTCAATCAGTTGCATAAGTAGGAAATAACCTCAATTGTTGACCTCCTTAATATAAAACCAATTTGATTTTCTAATACACTCGTTTCATGCCTTAGTCGTTGCTCAATCACTCTCTCCCACAGCTTCATAGAATGGCTTATAACTTTGATCCCTCGACAATTTGCACAATTTTGTATATCTCATTTGTTCTTGCAAATAGGTACCACCGTACTTTTCCTCCATTCTTATGGTATTTCTTTGTTCTCAACGCCTTGTTGAATAGCTTTGTCAGCCAGTCAATGTCGATCTCCCCCCTGCACTTCCAAACTTCTATCAGGATACCATCTAGTCCTAAAGCATTTCCTATCTTCATCCTCTTCAAAGCTCTTTTCACTACTGGTATCCTAATTCTACGAATGTATCTATGACCTCCGCCCTCATTTATGCTAATGGTTTCTTCAACTGCTAACAAATTATTCTACATATTTATTCCTTATAACTATTCTTTCGTTGATTCATGCAAGGTGCCTATCGCAATCTAATTACTAGTGGGAAACATCACTCCAATGCTTGTCAGCTCTCTCTTCTCACTAATCAGATTTAATAAATAATTGTGGCTCGTAAAAGGCAAGAGATTTTAGAGCAGCACTTTGGTTCATGACAGATAAGAGCGTTCAAAATAGCACTTTGTTCGGTGCTCCTTGTGTTTCATGGATGGTAGTTTAATAAGTTGGACGATTGAGCTACATAACACTGCAATAAGTAAGATGAATGAGCTACAAAGCATTGCTCAATGAGCATGAGATGATGAGATTGAGAATATTGCAGAAGACTTACATAAGAAGCCTGATTTATGTTCAATGAAACCAAACAACGTGACGTGTTCGCTACAAATTATGTCATAGATAGGTGGCTTAACCAGAATTCTATTAGGTAAAATCACAGAGCATGTGTAGACTTTGGGAAAAAATTTAATAAAGGAGTATTCTCCTTGTATTTCTTACATACTTGCAAGTATGTCAAATATAATCATTGATTACGTATCCGAAAGTATTGTTAGTAAAACATTCTCGAATGGGAATTGTAATTTAGTTTCTACATAACACCCTAGAACCCAAAGTTTCATCGTACAAAAAGGAAAACAAAGAGACAGGTTCTCCAAGGCTTGCATAGTTGAGACCCAATTTCTCCCCCGAATGTCAGAACTTGGAAGTTACTCTAATGAAGAAATATATGTGATTTGCTTCTCCCTTGTAAAAGAAAACCCAAAATTAATCGAAAAAGAATCGATGACATATTCTTAATGTGTCTTAGATAAACCATAAAAAATGGAAAGCAGACTCTCAAAATAACTTCAAAATAAATGAGCACACATCCGCTTTTTCTTAATCAGAGCAAATATAAATTGAAAGAGATAGGGTAGAAAGAAAAAAAGCAGCTTACCGTACAAAGAATGAGACTCCTTTGATACATCAACTAGGTCATCTTTCCATTGGATCACAGGCAAAATCGCCTTACAGTGAGTAAATAGACTGGAAACTGCTGAAACCTGAAAAAGAGAAACAAAAACAGGGAGATTAGTTTAGGAGAGATGGAAACAATGAAATGAGTATGGGACTAAGCTTTTTCCCTAGTGAGAGAAAGAGGAACAGAAGAAGAAAGGAAAACAAGGGGTTTAAGGTTCAACGTCAGATTTTATAGATGAAGCACTGGTGTCAAACGCCACATTTGGAGTTTAGAGAGAGAGAGAGAGACTTGAGTTCTGCAACTCTTTCACAGGTTTGCTTCTCTCACGGCCTCACGGGTTTGCTTTCAAAATTCATGGAGCCATTGCTAACCACACACCTGAGACTGCAATTGCATATCCAAGTTCCAAACTCGTGACTCTCAACCCATTCCTCTACCTGACAGACTGACCTACTGCCGCCACCGCAAGAATCTATATTTGTAAATCCATGTCTAAGACTGATACCAGTTCCTCAACGAGCAGAACTTTAAAACACAGTGATTTTCGATCTAGATTGTCGGTCTGGATGGGAATCGGGCAGGGCCGAACAGGTTATGAGATTGCATAGGGCTAGCCCGGTTATCCCTAAATCCCCCTTTTATCTATTATTCATATATTTATTATCGTCTAATGTTTTTCTAGATCCTTTTAAATCACCACCTTATAAACCCTAGTTATTTTTTATGTATTTCTAATATTTGTTAGAACACTGATCCTGACGTGATCCGAGGCTTAAAACCCTACCATGTATAATCGCGATTGTTTTTCTCGAAACTGCATAGGAGCCCAAGTTTTGGAAGCATGTCTTTCTCTCTCGCGTCAGTCATCAGCAAATTACAATCGACAAAGTTTCCATGTCATCGAGGTTCATGACACCGAACTCAGGTCTCTCTCTCTAAACTCCAAAATCCGGTGTTGAACCAGTGCTTCATCTCTAAAATCCGGTGTTGAACCGTAAACCCCTTGTTTTCCTTTCTTCTTTTGTTCCTCTTTCTCTCACTAGGGAAAAAGCTCAGTCCCACACCCATTTCATTGTTTTCATCTCTCCTAAACTAATCTCCCCGTTTTTGTTTCTCTTTTTCAGGTTTCAGCAGTTTCCAATCTATTTACTCACTATAAGGCTTAAATTTTGTATGTGATCTAATGGAAAGATGACCTAGTTGATGTATCAAAGGAGTCTCATTCTTTGTACGATAAGCTGCTTTTTTCCTTTCGCCCTATCTTTTTCAATTCATATTTGCTCTGATTAAGAAAAAGCGGAGGTGTGCTCATTTATTTTGAAGTTATTTTGAGATTCTGCTTTCCATTTTTTATGGTTTATCTAAGCCACATTAAGAATAAGTCATCGATTCTTGTTCAATTAACGTTGGGTTTTCTTTTACAAGGGAGAAGCAGATCATATATATTTTTTCATTGGAGAAACTTCCAAGTTCTGACATTCAGGGGAGAAATTGAGTATTTGTGTTTGTTGGGTCTCAACTATCCAAGCGTTGGAGAACCTGCCTCTTTGTTTTCTTTTCTGTGTGATGAAACTTTGGGTTCTAGAGTGTTATGTAGAAACTAAATTACAATTCCCATTCGAGAATGTTTTACTAACAATATTGTCGGATACGTAATCAATGATTATATTTGACATACCTACAAGTATGTATGAAATACCAGGAGAATACTCCCTTCTTAGTTCCCCACCCCCCCCCAATCAGCACATGCCCTGTGATTTTACCTAATAGAATTCTAGTTAAGCCACCTATCTGTGACATACTTTGTGGCAAACGAGTCACGTTGTTTGGTTTCATTGAACATGAATCAGGCTTCTTATGTAAGTCTCTTGCAATATTCTAAATCTCATCATCTCATGCTCATTAAGCAATGCTTTGTAGCTCATTCATCCTATTTATTGCAGTGCTATGTAGCTCAATCGTCCAACTTATTTTACTACCATCCATGAAACACAAGGAGCACCGAACAAAGTGCTATTTTGAAAACTCTTATCTGTCATGAACCAAAGTGCTACTCTGAAATCTTTTGCTTTTTACGAACCAAAACCGTTTATTAAATCTGGTTAGTAAGAAGAGAGAGCTGACCAGCATTGGAGTGAAGTTTTCCTCCTACGATTGGGATTCTCTATAGCCTACCACAATAGGCTATTGGTTAACATGCCGCAGATTTCAATATGGGGCTTGTGAACCTTCACAAGGAGAAAGAGAAGGAGCAATAGAAGTAGATTGATCATCCATTCTCTTTGCATGGGAAGCACATTAATAATGGAGGTCCCTCTTTCTTTCTCTCTCATGGTGGTGAAGTGATATACGAATGGATGTCAAAGCAAATATATATATTTAATGACTGATAAACCAACAAAAACCATGTCCATAACATGTCTATACAACATCATTATACGCCAAAAAAATACATGTCCATATAAAAACGTCCACAAAAACATGTAAAAAAAAAAAACACCACAAGAAACCCAAATCCTGGACAAGATATGTCCATGTTAAAGACAATTTGCAGGTCACATCTCTCTTAGCATATCGTCCAGCCAGTCCCTACGAAATTCCTCAGGAATAGCTAAAAACATGGTTGCTACATCATGATTCAAGAATAACTTTGAGGCCTTAAAAATAACTTCTCTAGTTACGTCTTCTTTATATAATTCCCTACAATGCATTTGGAATCAATGGTTTGATAGAGGGTAGAGGCAAAGTCAGAGGCTAAAGGAGGGACAGGGGCAGGGGCAGAGGTGGCCACCTTTTCCACTGCAGCAACTACTCGAGTTATAGCATCATATGAATCATCATCCTTGGAAACTTGCAGCCTACAAGATGCCTGTGAACCCATAGAACTTATGCGCCTCTTTTTAGGAGGTGGGATCTTGGTACTTTTGCTCGAAGTAGAAGATGCAGACACCTCCTGCACATTTTCCACTGGGTTCGTATTTATATCACCAAATAAGCCACCTGTGCTACTCATCACTTCATTTCGAGTTTCATCTCTAGGAATATCTTGAGCAGTGCCACTGCCTTGGCCATCTGCAGTCGACTCACTAACCAGTAGAACCTCTTCTAAATTTTGATGCCCGAGTATTTTTCCACACATAATGTGTCAACATTTGTCACATAAAGTTTAAAATAGGTAGACATATGGAAACGTGACACATTTATAAGTAAATAAGTGTGGGACTCGCCACAAGGAAAGTGTCCCAAACATCTTCGTTCGCTGTCACCATCTTTTTAGCATAGTCCCACCTGAAGCCCAATTTGCCGATCAATTGTTTCACATTGTTGTAGTCGCCTTTTAAGGTTCTTAATCTATTTCTTAATTTCTCCTTTTCAACATCTTCACCACATTTGGCTTTCATTGCCTTTACCATGTTTCTCCAAGCTATTGTGCTGAAAGTACCTCCCACCTTTCGCTTTGCCTTGACCTCCTCGACCATGAGGTCAAGGAAATAGTCATCTTGACTTAGAGTCCATATAAAATTTTTTCTTTTCTTGACAATTTTTTTCTTAGAATTTGCTTATTGGGAGTCCATATCTAACTATACAATAATGTTGCTCAAAGCTCAAAGATTTATCCTAATAGGATTCCAAGCAATAATGTTGCACAAAGATATGTTCTAATACATTGGTCATATAAAGCTCATAGAATTCATGAGGAAGGTATGCAAAGCTCATAAAATTCTAAAGTGAACACTAATTTGGTCATACAATGCTCATAGAATTTCTGAAGTGAACACTGAAACTATGTAGCAGACACCATGAAAAAAGAAAGAATCGTAACAAACTCATTCTTCATAAACTGAATGCAACATAAGCATGTCAACCTTTTTTTAGATGTTACAAATTTCCAAAAGCTCATCCTTTTTTTTTTTTCAGCAAAGAAATCAACTTTGGGAGGTTTCACAGAAAATGAGACAATAGTTCTATGCCACTGTTTGGGTCAAGTATAAGAGAATCTCCTTGTGAATAGTGAGATGCCCTAGGCTATCTATAGCATCATTTAACAACATGAACATATGTTTGGCTTCTCCACACCTCACTAATGTGATTAAATCAACAACCAAAACCATTTTCTATTGAGTGGAAGAATACCACAAATCATAGACACGGTTAAGCAAATTGTCATAGTCAAGCTTCAGCAAATACAAAACCAAAATGCAACAGAATTCAGTGACTGTGAGTGTAGAAATTTTAACAATGGAATAAAACAACAGCCAAAGAGAGAAATGCAACGAACACATCTTTGTTATACAATATAGTTTGCGAGAGAGAGAGAGAGAGAGCATTCCATACACTTCAATTTGTCAACAGAGCAAATTTCCAAAACACACCGCATACTGTTAGAATCATGTTCAACTCTCAAACAAGTAAAAGTGGGATATTCCAAACCTCATTTCTGTGACAGTAAGCACCCTATCTTTTGACAGAGACGCAGAAATGGTGGACTTAGAGAGAGAGAGGGGGGGAGGGAAGAAATACATGAGTCACAGGAGGGAAGAGAAATTCGTGAGAATAAATGAAATAAATCACATTATCTTCTTCCCTTGTTTACGAAAATAAATGGAACAAGAAACCAGAAAATAGAATAAAATCCAAGAGATTTACAATAGATAAATATTGGGAAAGGCCTAAATTTTTTTACAACAGATTTAAAATAGATAAATATAAAGAAAGCCCTAAAACTTTTACAGGGTTTCCTAACAGAAAAACCCTTAAGGGGATCCAAAAACCTAAAATTAGTAAGAAAACAAATAAAAAATAAGAAATCTACATAAAACTCACTGATTAAGAGGTTGCTGCTATTGCCTCCACGGGTTCCTCTAGTTCTTGCTCGCAAAGGATGAGAGATCTCCCTAAGGTTAGTTAGAGAGAAACGAGGGTCTGCAGAGGCATAGGTGGTTAGAGAGAGAGAGAGAGAAGGGCCGTTGGGTGCAGAGCTTCTGTGAGACAGAGAGAGAACAGTTGGTTTCGTAGAGAGTTGGGTTTGAGTACGAGACGAGTGTTTTAAAACATGGTTAGCGAGTCGGGGAATAATTAAATATCTGCATACCAAGGCAACAAATCGAATTTTTAGAGGAAAACATATCCTAGATCTATTTCGAACACAAAATGAAACAACAACAATATTAAACACAACAACAACTAATTAGTAAATAACAAGAATTGTGAACTGAAGTGTTAGATTATTTCTCAAATAAAAAAACTAAAAATATCTTCAATATAAGATTGCAGCTAATTAGAAAAAAAACAAAACGTAAAAACTCAAATATGTAAAATAGTAATCCATCTAAAATACTATGTATATCAATAAAAATACAAAAATAGAAAATAAAGTATGAAATTAATCAAACATCTTTATGCATTTTTAAAAGAAACAAAATGCCCAATAAAATTTGAATATTGCATTGAATAGCTACCTAAATCTTTAGCATCATTAAATCTCTCTGGCTCTTTACAAGGACGTTATGGGTTTAAAGAAAAATAAATAAAAATAGATTTTTCATTAGGTTGCTCTTCTTCTAATTTTGCTATTATTTTAAGAATTGTTTTAATTATTTTTTTCTTATAAATATATTGTTTGTATTTTTTGTACACTTTTTTTTAAGATAGCTCACTGGTGAAATTTTTTGTTAAATCAAAAATCGTAACTTACTCCCATTGTTAATGTATTTATCTTTAAATCAAATTTAATAATATTAAGTTAACGAAGAAATAAAGTTATAGGGAATAATTTTTTTGAAAAGCTTTATTGAATACAGATTTAAAGCGGTTCCATTAAAAATTCATGATTTTTTTAAGATCTTTTTAAAAAATCGGAGTTTTAAACATATTTCAAAAAATCGAATATTTTTTGAAAATATTGTGTTTTAAAAGTGGATTGAGTAAAATTTCAGGTCCGATGAGTTTTACTGGAGCATGGAAAATTTTTCCACAATGTAAGAAGTGTGGTTTTATCTTACCATAAATTGACCCTTTTGTGTTAAATATTTTAGGGAAACTATCGCTAATCTACCTAAATTTTAATAAAATCACAAAAAAAAACCCAACTTCCTAAAACCTCGCCCACACTTTTTCCTAATTTTTGTCTTTTTTTTGACAAAATTACATTTTACGGTAGTCTTTTTACTGTAATACATTTTGATCTTTACCATAATAGTATGAAGTTATACTACGGTATTAAAAATACCGTAATTATTTGAATTATTACGATAATTAAATTATTACGATAGTGATGTGTTTACCGTATTTTTATTACCATAATATATTGAAAAGCTTTACATCGAAACTAATATCAAGATTATTCCTCTCCTCGCGGTGAACTTTTTGATTGCATCACTAGAATTTCTATTGTTTTTTTTCTCTCTTCTCATCTTTTTCTGATGCTTGCCCATCAAATACCACAGCAAACACTCTGGTACCAAATCCATAGAGAGAGAAAGAATGTCAAATAGAGAGAGAAAGAGGGAGAAATTGTCTGCCAATGGGTCCTAATGCTACTGTAAACTGGTAATTGCTGCAACACAACACTTTGCAATACATGTGAAATCAATACATGGGTTGGGACGAGTGAGAAAAATGAAATCAATGAATAAACGGCTACAATCACTGTTAATGGCAACACAACACTTCGCATGATATTTGTGCCGTGAATATGAAGAATTGATAACTGCACAAGTTACACCTATCTACATTGCAAGGGTAGAGAAAAAGTGCTAAAGGCACAAAGATGGGAGTGGACTCCAAACATTGCATCAAAAGCTTGGCAGGTTCTTACTGCTCTCTTGCCCTGCAATTTTTGCTCAAACTGATATCAAATATTAGAAACAAGAGATAGATGATTGGCCAATCGTTAGATTCTATTCAATCCATTGAGATGTAAAGAGTGCTACATTTAAATATTAGAGGACTTTGCTCTCGAGATTATCGTATCACAATATAAGCCAAAAAGCTCACAGGGAGGATGGAGGTAATCTTGATATTAGCTTCGGTTTAAAGCTTTTCAACGACAACAAAAATATCGTAAGGATTTCACCACACACTACAATAATTAAATTACCGTAATAATTTAAACAACTACGATATTATGAATACTGTAAAAAGAAGATTAGTAAATACCGTAATATAACTTCATACTATTACAATATTTTATATACCATAATACTATCTCAATGTGTAACGGTATTTAAATTACTGTAAATATCAAAATGTATTACTGTAGAAAAACTACCGTAAAGGGTATTTTCATCTAAAAAAAGACAAAAATCATAAAAAAGGGTGTGGGCGAGGTTTTGGGATATTGGTTTTTTTTTTTACGATTTTATTAAAATTTATGTTAGCGATAATTTCCCAATATTTTATTATGGTAAAATATTTACATTTGGAACGAACCAAACGTGTGAAACAAAAATTATATATGTAAACATTTCCCAAGGGAATATTTACACGCGAACCAAACGTATCCTTAGGGGCCGTTTGGGTATCCGAAATCCATTACAAGGAAATGGATTTACGTGAAATCATTTGTTTTCATTGTTTGGGTGCGCAACAACACAAGTGTGGAATGGTAATAGGCTACCGTAAAGGGCCCAAAATCGTATAATGGATTTTCCCTGCGAAATCGGTTACAAAGATAACGGGTAATCAATTTCCCGTCAGATGCGATAAAGTTGGGCACTCTCTTTCCACCATGGACAATGTAACCATCCTAAACTTAAAAAAAAGAGTAAAAATAAATAATACTTCTACCTTTGATGGTCCATACAAATAATTTGGTCTTTAGGGACCATCAAAGTTTTTTTTTTTTTTAGCTCATTTTTACCTACACCTTTTTGGTTTTTTGCGCAATCTCCTTTAGGGACGTAGGCTTTAAGTGGTAATGTAACACCTTCTAAATACCTCATGTATGAGGCGGTTTAATAATATATTATAATAATATTTCTTTTTGTATTTAAAAAAAAAAGAACGAGTTGGATTATTTCTCTGCAAAAATACTCTCTTATGCCCTTCCCTCTCAAGGACGTTGAGTCCTCTTTGTGAATTAAAAAACGTAGTGAACTCCTTCTCTCTAGCCGAATTTTACAGAAAGTTCCCTCTCAAATATTATAGGATCTCATTATCCTGAAAAATAGTCCGTTTACCATTTTTATACTGTAATTTTATGCGCATATAAAATCATTTTTTTTCTGTCAAAATTATTATTATTAGAAATTTAGACATTGTAAATTATTAAAAATAAAATTTTTGCTTATTATTATGACTTTTAGACACTGGAAAATTTATGTATAAGTGATGTCATTTATGGTAAAATCATTATGTGAAAAATTGATATTTCTGTAATTAATTATAATACTACCAATACTGTGAGATTTACGCATTTCTGCATTTAATTGTATTTTTGTTTGTCTATGAATTTTAGATACTATAAGTTTTACCTATTCATTTAAAGTAATTAATTATGGAATTACATTCCATAAAATTGTGATATTTATGTGTTTAACCTTGGATTTTATAAAAGCTCTTAAATTGATAATCGACTGCCTATTGGATTCCATTTCAAAAATACCTGTTCGATCTGATACCTTTCTGCAATTTTTATCCAAATTGTTTGATTGGTTACTTACAAATATTTCAATGAAAGTAATTGTTTAAATTGCTTCAAGTGAATTACTGTTAATGATTTCAATGGTACTTTGAATATGCGATGTTGATGCTTTTCTGATGTTAAAGAGTTTATGAGATAATTTAAGTCTATGTGGACCTATCCGGGATGCCGATAGGGACTATTTGGATTCATCCGGTACGCCGGTAAGATACGTTTGGACCTGCAGAGATTGTTTCGACCTATCTGGTTATGCCGCTAGGGACTATTTAGACTCATCGCGACGCTGGTGAGGTATGTTTGGACCTGCAGGAATTATTTGGACTTATCTGGTTACGCTGGTAGTGACTATTTGGACTCATCCGGGACGCCGGTGAGGTATGTTTGAACCTACAGGGATTATTTGGACCCATCCAGGATACTGGTGGGGTATATAGGTGACCTACTTGAGACGTCAGTAGGGTATTTTGTGAAATCCTTGAGTTATGGATTGTTGTTAAAATATTTACATACATTTCAATCATTTGGATTATGTCTAATTGTGCATTTCTGAAAGTGAAATTGTTATTCATAAATGTTTTTTGGCTCGCATTGTTTGTAATAGATCTCCCTTTTTGAAAATGCTTACATCTTTCGACTATGATTATTTTTTAGGACTATGATGATCACTTACTGAGTAGCCAAACTCATCAAACTATGGTAACAAATTTTCAGGGTAATTGCAGCCTCCCTAGTTGAAGGTACAACATGAACAACTTTGGAAGAAGTCATAGTTATGATGAAATTTTATCTTTGTGACTTTTGTTCAAATTCACTATTGTAAATTTTGTTATATCAACAGATGTATATCTAAACCTTCATGTTAATACTAGTTTACGAGTAGACTTTGTCCAGACTATTAGAAATGGAAAAATATGTTTTAGTGCAATAAAGGGTGAAGTAGAAAAATTTCATTTTGTTAAATATAGACTGTTACATCTCAGGGATTTCAATGTTATAAATCTTGAGGTGTGACAGACAATCACGACATCTATTGTGTGATTCATTTGTGGAATTTATGTCCATGTTAGGATTATGCGTGTTATTGCAAAATCTTGTTATTTATTTTGCAGGCCAATATCAAATGTATTCGCTATGGCCTCACATTAGTATGACAATGATACCATCGCTTTTCACATATTAGTAAGAAGTGATGAGGACAATATTATCTCTTTGAAAAATGGTGAAGCTATTCACTTATTAATAAAATAATTAAAGGGAGAAGGGATAAAATTAATTGTTGTTTCATTCACATGTTACAAAAAAAAAAAATAGTTTTAATTGATGTTTTATCTTTAAAAAGGGAAAAAAAACTTATATACAACAAAAAACATATTGCTATAGATAAAAATAGTGCAGTATTTCCTAGCCAAAATATTGATAATGTATTTACTAGCCAAAAGTTTACTGGCCAGACTCAAACTCAGACTCGACTCGACTGGATCAGATATTCCAAACAAGCCTCATTTGATAAAGGAACCCTAGAATCACTACAATCCTCTATATTTTAAGTTTTTCTACAGAATCCTACTCGAGGATATTCCCGGCTTCCGATTTTCCGGTAAGTGAGCCACGAGTTAATTTGCAGGAGGAAGTAAATGAATTGTTTGCTCTCGCCGGAGCACAGTCCAGGTGTTCTCAAATTTGAGAAAAGTGCCCTCACACTCACGTTTCCCGCGAGCCGAATTCGCGTTCCCGCCATAAACAAAGCTTAAAAGGGCGCGTTGTCCTACATTAATTCATAATATCTTGCGAAACGAGAGAGAGAGAGGGAGATGGGGGTTTTATCTTCATCTCAGTGGAGAGAGAGATGGGAGCTTTATCTTGATTTACAGCAGAGAGAGAGAGAGGGAGTGTGCGAGAGAGAATGGAGAGCTTTAAATTGATATCAATGGCGCCCGCGTGTGTGTGTGAGAGAGAGATTTGATATCAATGGTGGATGATCCTCCTCATAAAGTGCTCCCGTATACTCGCAAAGAGAGTTGCAGCTGAATAGCTCTGTTTCCTTATCTCTCAGATGGCAATCCTAGGCTCAATGGTTTCCATCAAGCCCGGTAATGAAGCAGCAACCAAGCATCACTCTTCATCTATATATACTGTCCCGTAAATTTTGATTCCTCAGCTTTCGCTGACTATGATAAAAGGAGCTAGCACGGTGGATCATGATTATTTTATGCAGTCATGCTTGCGTTGATTCTGATATGGAACCCGGTGTACACTTTTGAATTTACAGTTAACTCATAGCATCTTTATAGGGAATTTGAAGTGATGGTCAATTTATTAGCAGGATTGTGAAATTGGAGGGTTATGGGAACTACTGGTTGTTAAATTTGTCGTTTATTTCGTGTTTTCTATAAAAGCTACTGGTTCAATTTATGTGAACCTGGGGTTAATTATGTGTTTTATCTGGCTATTGATTTATGAGCAGGGTTGAGATGTTGGAAGTTCACGAAGCTGTTAGTATCCATGAATTTCAACCATGCACGTCAAATTATTTTAAACTTGGTCCGGGTACTCAGTAGCCTTCTTCTATTGACACCCCCCCTCGCCCTTTTTGTTTGAAATCCGTTGTTATTCCCACTGAATTTTATCCAGTTTATATGAATCTCTGTTATAGTTTTGTTGAAATCTAATAATGGGTGGTTGTTCTCTTCATTCTGGAAAAGTAATTGAGCATTTTTTTAGTAGATTTCTCAAACTTTGGGCATTTAGGCATGCGGACTGCAACTGATTTCAAGATTTATTTTCATTTGATAACACACTGGACTTGAATAATTTCCACTCAGATTGCTTTGTGGCATATTTTAACATGTAGTACAGTGCAAGTCCACTCAGATTGCTTTGAAATGGGCTTTGTTATTACTGAGTAAATGTTACAGATTAATGCTTCACAGATAAAGGTTAATCTACACTATTGAACTATCATTTTATTTTTGGCCAGATTAGAATTACTGAAATGTTTTGACTGCCTGATTTATCCCGTCAACTCTTACTACCATGGCAAATCAGATAATATTGTCTGCTTGAAAACTAATTGGAACTATAACATGATTAATTGATTTTATTTTTGCTTTTGTTGTTATCATTGTTACTCATCCAACAATATTTTCTAAAATGCCTCTGATTATCTTGGAATTGTCCAAACACAATCTCGATGTCCATGATCCTTCTCATGCCATATAATTGAACCAGAACACCTAATAAAGACAGTCTATTTGCTTGGATAACACCACTCAATTTCCATGATCCCATGAATTCAAATGTGATTGCCACTTGTGACATGACTCCTATCATCTCCCTCTATCTATATTTTTCCGAACATTGGGTATATTCCTGTCTGCAATATAATTCATTTTTTGGTTTTCAAAGTGTTCATGCAGTACCTTACTCAACTGAATCATTAAAAAAATTCAAGCTAGTTCACTGATCTGATATCTATATTCTACTTCCAACTCTTTGTCAACATTATCTGATCTTTATTTCATGCCAGTATTTGAAAAAGCTATGACAAGAATGACATAGTTGACATTGGGATAAGAAGTCCACAGAAAGTGATTGGTTCTGTATGGATGATGACCTTACTTCTTTTGTAAGCTTCTTTATTTTTTTCTCCTTTTGGAAATAATATTTCTTTTTGTGCATTAAGATTTTCGTCCTACCTTTGAGTTGTTGCCCTTTGTTGCATTTGCATTTGTGATGCACAAGAGTTTTTAAATACTTTTGCTGTATTTTCTTAGAGTTCTTGGGAGGACAGCAGAGAAGGTCATGAATCCTCATCAATGGCCTAACATAATTTTGGGGATCATATGGCATATTTTCCTTCCAATCAGAAGCTATACTGTGCTTTATTTTTCTGCATACAATTATATGGTAATGGATCTATTTTTCTACATACAATTATATGGTAATGGATTGGAACATTTATTATATCTTGTCAAGATTAAAGCTATTTTCTTACCTAGTGTTAAAAAAATCGACTCGGCTAAAGTACTCGGGACCTGGCCGAGGCGAGTTACTCGGGCGAGTCTGAATAACTCGCCCGAGTGCTACTCTTTTTTTTTAAAGAAAATGAAACAAAAATGAAAATAAGCGGGCGGCTTATTTTTTTTGAATAGACGTTGAACACCAAAGAAATGATGTGGTAAAAAAAGTCATGGGCGGGATTCAAACCCCTGATTGGGGTAAAATTTACTCATTAGTACTAACTGGTAAATGAATCTTACATATCTGATATGAATATACAGTAGTATTATACTTAAAGTTTAGAAACATTGTGTACAACTAACTCGCCCAAAACTCGCCTCACTCATGTCTCTTGGCCAAGTTGCCTTGGCCGAGTTTTAGAACGCTGTTCTTACCTAAGCAATTATTAGGTCCAGATATGACCCAGCAAATTTTAGCATCAAGAGAACATTCCTTGTCTCAGTTTTTATTTAATTCTCTTGTGAAGCTACTTTTGGCTTCATCATTCCATTGAGGAAAACAAATAGTAGTTTTTTTGAGCTTGTCATTCTTCTCCACTTGGGAAGCAGGGGCATTATTGTGAAAATGATTGATAAACAATAGTTGTTTTCTGATTCTCCTTCATATTTGTTTATTTATTATTTAATGGTTATGTATTTACAAGTTCAATGCTTATTTCTCATCTATGCCTGTTTGTTTGAAGGATTGCACATGCATATCTCTTACATACCTGCCAACCAATATATCCTGTACTTATACATATGTACTATATTTACTTGCAGTTAATGTTCCAAACTCCCCATATTCCCCTTGGCCTCTCGTGGCTTGCTTCTGAAAATGTAAGGTGGTTCCATCCCTACACGCACCCTGTCCTTTCTATCTACTTCTCTTCTCCAATACCATCGCACGTACTGTGCTTTTGTATTGAAGTTCTTTTTCTTTAAAAAAAGATAAAACCAAAATTTTTCCCACAAACTATTGAATCCTTGTGTGAAACTATTGAATGCTTGTGGAAATTTATATCCTGTGAAGATAACAAGAAGTTTACAGTCTATCATACAGCATTTCAGTTTTCATGAGTTCATGGTATTAAAGGCCTCCAAGCAATCCTGCCTTTTATGAAGAATGAATGACTGATGATGTGTAACTGTGCGGGCGGGTCCAAGTACTCTAGGCTTAATTCACACCATTTGAAGGGTTTTCCTTACGTCATCTTGGTCATGCTGCTCAGGCGGGGTTGGAGTCTTCACAGCTGCCTGCTTCTGCTGAGGCTTCTCATCCAAACAAGGTTTGAAATCAGCAAGGATGGCTAGCTCCTCCACTGCTGTGACTACAGTCTCGATCCTGGATGCTATCTCTATGAGAAGAGAGGCCATTGTCACAAGAGGGAGCACCTCTATGAGAGGTGAGACATTGGTTACTGGTATCTGTTGTTGTTGTTGCTGCCTCTTCTCTAGTTGTTGGGGTAAATCTTTTAAGGATTCTTGGAGGTCTTTTACTGAATCGGCGAGTTGGGTGGTC
>NW_006500346.1:342371-381570 GCF_000471905.2 Amborella trichopoda | reverse complement strand
TATTATATATATATATATATTTAAATTGTGCGCCCTATTTTTTAGTACATACATCTAAACTTTCATTATTATTAGAATTGTAGAAAAAATATTAAAATTCATATAGTGATATGCATTTTGAACCTCATGATAAAGATCTACTAGTTGGAATTCCACCTATATTATTATTCATTATAAAATTTGGAGGCGCATTTTAATTGGATTGTTTAAGGTTGTAATCTTATAGAAACCACATCCTACTTTAAATAGTAGTAATTGGTTAAACATAAGGAAACTTGGAATTTTTTTTTGGTTGTTTTTCAAATCTTGAAATATTAATGACAAATTATCAAATTAGTGGCATGGAAAAAATGACATATGAAGAGTTTTTAAATACGCACACGTAAACATAGATTGATAGATGTGATTGAAGAAATAAATTTAATGTTTAATTAATGAAGTTTTTAGATCTAAATTTGAAATAAAATTTCTAAATAAGTATATCATGAAAAAAGGTTTTCCCACTACAATTGCTAAAGAGAAGATGCCATTGTACTCATCTTGGTATGGTGCGGTGTACACACACTTGAGCATCCACTGCCTGTTCTCAAGATGAACACGATGGAGATAAAATTATTCTTATCATAATGGACATGGTGATTTGGTTCTCTAAGAGCGCTGGTTCATCTCCACCGTCCGCTGAGAATAGGCCATGGATTCCATGCTTGTGTTGACGTACTCTCCATAGAGGATTTACATGTTATTTTTTCCAAAAGAAATGTATACGAGGAGACCATTTATTTTTAATGCAAGAAGATCACAATCATCACTGACTATTAGATTTGAAATTGGGTGGTTGAAGATGTGTCATTCTTTTGGCACAAAGTCCAAAACAACTTTTCTCGAATATTGTGACCTACCTACATTCATTGGATTTCACATTCAATGGCTAAAAATGATTGTAACCTCATTGTACAGTACAAAAAAATAAATGGCCTTATAGTATACAATCGTTTTTCTAAAATAGTATCCTAATTGCCACCATCATTTCAAAGTTTCTTTGTGGAAATGCAAACTTATGCAGTGAAAATGTTACTTTGAAGCTTATTATTACTATTATTATCAGTAACACTAGTAGCAGTAGCATTCTTATTATGATATGTTGGATGGGATTTGAAGTTTGAGTAATGATTTATTACTTCACGTAGAATAGGCATATAAGGATGAGGTATGGATGCGAATCTCGGCTGATTTTTGATCGTTGGATGAATCTTGACCATCCAATTACATGGACCACATTAGGTTGTAAGTAATGTTCCTGTAGCTGATCGATTAGCCAAATATAGAAGTTACTTGTCCGCTTTGTCTGTTTCCAATGTCTTGATTCCTAATTTCTAATATGATGTTTTTACAACATCCTATCAATAAAAGTTACGAACGTTGTCAAAAAAAACAAAAAAGGAAAGGAAAAGATGTTCCTCATTTTCCTACAATGATATCCCTTAAGGAACAATTTCACCTTTTCAGATGAAAAAGACCAAGAATTAAGTACCTTCATGAAGGTAAAAAACAGGAAATTTTAGAAAACTCTCTCTCGCTCTCTCTCTCTCTCTCTCTCTCTAAAAGCTAATAGGATGGTGGATCATTCAACAATTCTTAGCTGATCCTCATATTTGCCTCCCACTTAAAACTTTGTAGACGTCCATCTGATGTGGATGAGGATAATTTGGAAACGCACAAACTTATTACTTCCTGTTGCTCTACACGTCTATCTTTTGTTCTTCTTGGAACTTAGTCTTTTGCTATCCAAACTGATGGTTGAGGTTCAAGAACCTGTCCTTCACTTTAACCTATTCTATATACATAATAATAGGTTATAAGCAAAGTAGGGGTGGGCCGGACCTGGCCGCCACTAGCCCTAGCCGGCACTAGTCCCCATAGGGCTGGCTTAGGACTGGCCCAGTCCTAACCAGGCCAAAAATGCCTTAGCCTAAACCCAGCCCTAGCCCTATCAAAGCCAGGCTGGGCCAAATAAAATCTTAAAGAAGTGAAAGAACAAAATATTAAAAAAGAAGACCGGGCCAACTTTGGCTCAAGCACGGCTTAGCCATCCCTAAGGCTGTGGTTAGCCAGCTTTGGCATGGCCCTCAGGCCAAATTTTGTGGCCCAGGCCTAGTTTTCTTAGGGCCAAACTAACAAAGCCAGGCCGGGCCATTGCCACCCCTAAAGCAAAGGCAAGGTGTGGCATTGATATTTTCTACCTAAACCCTAACATACACTAACACTGAGCATTCATTAAAAAATAGTGAATGGTAAACCCTATTGGCGTAAAATATTTAAAACCTAATTCTAGATCCTTCCTTAGTGGGTTTCCTCAAAAGTGGTAATCCCATTATGGCTTGGAGTAACATTTTTTAAGGGTTTTTATGTCCCTAAGAAAATGACATCCATTGGTGACATCCCCGTCTCCCACTGACTTATCTTACAGTCTTTGGTGCATATCATCCTTTTCTTACTTTTTTGGTAAATTAGGTCATGACTAAACACTCTAAATTTAAAAGTCCAAGTGGCTTAGAGCTTATGCATTTATAATCTTTCACCAAATGAAAATAGTGCTTATCTCACTTATTTTAATGCATCAAGGGGTTGAGATTAAAGGCTTCATTTAACATTGTGAAAGGCCAACCCAACTATCAATAAGTGCTCATGAACCACCCCAACCATTTGACATCGGAATCCAACATATGGATCTACTTTAGTATTATTTGGTAGCTCCAAATCATTATTTGTCTCCACTTATCGGGAATTAAAGTATTAAGTTTCGACATTTTCAATAATTGATAGGAGTTTGTATATTTTATTGATGGCGAACACGTTACATGCTATTATGCTCCCACTGGTGCATGCTATCTGACTCGAAGAAAATAATGTCCTTAGACTGAATGAAGACTGTCCAATTTTTTTAGTATTTAGATCTAAGTCTTTAGAAACTCAAAATTCAATTTTTTTTTTTTAAATACTCCATCTAATGATTCTTTATAGGATCTCAAAATTTTAGAGAATAAAATACTCCTAAGTCTTTTATTTTTGAGGAATACTCCTAGTTCTTTCATCTTATGGAATAAATGCATATTGTGTTCTGGTGGAAGCATGCTATATGAGCTCAAGTTTCTCTTTCTTCGGCCTTCTTCTCTTGGGGTTCACCTTTTCTGGATAATCAAATAATCAATGGGAAAATAATTTCTTAAGATCCAATGAAGATTGTCTAATTTCTTGAACATCGAGATTTAAGTGTTCAAAAAGCTCAAAATTCCAAAATTTATAAATACTCATCTAATAATTTTATAGTTCCCAAAATTCTAATATGATAAAATACTCCGAAGTCTTTTATCATAGGGAATAAGTGCATAATATAATTTGGTGGAAGAATGTTATATGCAATTAGTTTCCTTTTTTGTTTTTGTTTTTGGGGTTCTCCACTTTTTTAGCCGAAGGAGGTCACAACTATTATTAATTGTTAGATGTAAAATCGGATGGTTGAAAATGTGTCATTGGCTAAGCACAATGTCCAAAACAAAATTTATTGAATATTGTGATACACTTTTATCTATTAAATATTACATCCAATGATTAATACTGATTGTGACCTCTTTATATAAAAAATAAATTGTCTTATAGTATATAATCCCAAAAAAATAAGTCTTAAAGGTTGAATGAAAATTGTCTAATTTTTTGAACATTCATATTTAAGTGTTTAGAAGCTCAAAACTCAATTTTTTTTATAAATACTCATCTAGTGATTCTATAATAGATCACCAAATTCTAGGCTGATAAATTACTCCTAAGTCTTTAATATTTAGGGAATAAGTGCATATCCTCCATTGCTATCTGAGGTCATCACATGAAGGTCCTCTTTCTTTCAGCCTGCCTTGCTTTTTTGAAAAGTTTCTCTTTCTTTTGGCGTTCTCCACCTTTTGGAGCCTAACCGTGCGTTTCCTTTTGTCGTGTCTGTCCTTGCCTAATGTCTAGGAAAAATTAAGAAGGAATAACTAGCCATAGGTATGAGAGAGCAACTGTACTTTCATATCAATCAGGGCAGGGAATGGGTGGGTTCGGGTCGAAATTTACCATGACTTGACCCGACCTACTAGGTGGGGTCAGGTGATGAAAAATATGAAAAAAAATTATATTATCTATTTTGTAATACATAGTTACTATGTGTTATCACACATATAAATACCTGATCAAGGACCCCAAGCCCACTTGATAGGGTCAAAGTTGGACTCCAACTTGGACCTACTCGGGTCAGATTTAGTTAAGTAGACCAGACCTGACGTGTCGGGTCCCCATAATATGTATAAAGAACATATTCTTAAAAAATCTAAGGCTTTTTTTAAAAAAATTAGAGAACCAAGCAAGAAATTATCAATTTCATGGTAAATCAGGATAAAGTTAACAAACATTATCTAAATCAATTGCAATACAATCTAGAGCATAAATAATAAAATGAACATGCTATGAGTTATTTATAATAAAATAAAATTTATTCAAACATTTGTGAGATTTTTTTTTTTTTTTTTTAAATCGAGTTTAGATTTCTTTAAATTTTGTATTTGATCTAACAAATTTATAAAGGGCTTTGTCGGTGGAATCAATTACAAATACTTTGAAACAAATGTCAAATTTTTTGGTTGAGATCTGAGAGAGAAAACTTAGTTTGGTTGAGATCTGAGAGAGAAACCATAGAATGGAGGATTATGGTTTTGAACCAAATTTGAATTTTTTTAGTTGAGATTTGAGGGAGAACAAGAATGGATGACATATTAGGGTTTCAGGGTTAAAAAAAGGTGTAATTTTAGAGCCTTGCAAAACGTCACCTAAATTGAAACCCTCAGCTTGTTTTTACCGCAAGATCGATGTATTAAAGAGCTATGGGAGGATTTTCTACCGAAAAGCTAAAAAATAGGTACTAGGGGCTGATTCTCTTGATTTCGGGCAATAACGAGTTATGCAGTGATGTTTTCATCTGTGTACCCGCATAACACATGTTTTCCTCCTCAAAGCACAAATACACTTTGGGTGTTCCTTTGAGTTACCTGAATATCAAAATTGATTATTACCTAGTGTTCTTTGCAAAGATTAACGATAAATCTGCTCACGGTGTCGGTGTCAGTGTCAATCAATAGAGTCAATATTTGTTGAAGTATTCATTGTTGGTCAAGGTGGTGATTGACGATCCATTGGTCAATACATTATTTGCACAATGACAATTCACTGTTGGTCAAAGTGATGACTAATGGTCTGTCGGTCAAGACTTTCTTTGTACAGTGGGCACTCATTGATAGTCTTTAACTAGGCTCACCACGCTTCCGTTGCGTGTGCTTCCTATGGCCGACCCATATGAAACTTTTTGTATTTCTTCTTTTTTGCTCTTGGTTGAAGGGATCTTTTGGCAACTTTACCGTTCCCGTGCTTTCTTGCCTTTCGACAACTTTACCAAGTTATAAGTGTGATTCTTATGTAAGGATATATCTCATCTTGCATAGCTTTAACCCACATCCCTTTGTATTCGTCGGCCTGAACTTCTTGGTAGATTTTTGGTCCACCCCTTGCAAGGTAATTGGTAGAGGGTGTATGTCTCCTAAAGCACCTTCTCAGTTCAACTGTAGGTGACACTTTTTTGAACAAGCTATTACCCTTGTTCTACATCACTCGGAACTGATATGTCAACTCTTTGGACCCATCCTCTTATTTCACTTTTATCTCGTCTTCATTTATCATGGTGGAGGAACTATAACCGTTTCTGAACCATTGAAGATTCGTGGATGTGCTTCTTTCTTCACGTATTCAATAGTAAAGTCTTCCTGAATGATCACACCCATACCCTCGATCACCTTCTTGTACTAAGGATCCCACAGCCTACATCTGAACACTTCGTTTGACTAGCCTTAGAAGTTGCATAAGAGTGCTTTCTCATTCAACTTGGATCTTTGTTCCTTGGGCATGTGCACCAATGCTTCGAACAACATCAAATGTGAATAAGAGATATCCTTTTCGATCCAAACTCTCTCTGGGATCTGATCATCTAAAGGAAACAATGGGGATCGTTTTATCAGGTAGCGTGCTGTGAGGACTACTTCACCCCAATATGACTTGGTGGTGGATAACATGCTCCTAATTTCGAGACACTTTAACATCTTGTGTGTCTCTCTTTTCACCTTAGTGTAGAAATCTTGAAAGATCTCAAACACTTGATCTTTTAATTTCACCCATACCTTTCATGAAGCATCATTGATGAAGGTGACGAGATATAATGCACTACCAAACGACTTCACATCCTTGAAACCACACACATCCAAATCCAACAGATCCATGATTTTCTTAGAGCCCTTACTGGAAAAAGAGACTCTAGGTTTTTTGCCTAGCAAATAGTGGTCACATAGGGTTAGGGATGCATACATCTCTCTTACCCACAATATTTAAGGAACCGTTGTTTCCAATCTTTACAGAGCCAAAATCTCCTACCCTGTAAGAAGCAAAATAACGTCTTTGTGGATTAACATGAAATGATGCTTCAGTATCCACAAACCAATCCGAGTTGCATGATGCAATATTAATGCACAATTCATCACAATTTCTGACCACACCAATATCTGTGGTCACTGTAGTGGTTTGCCTACTATCGTCCATGACATTGTCTTCACTTTGCTCATTCTTACGTTTTTTATAATCTTTCTTGATGTGCCATTCCTTGCCACAATGAAAGCATATGATCTCCTTTATCGTCTTTGATCTAGCTGTATCCTTAGATCGATTTGATCGGATTTGATATCCATTCATGGACCTACCTTGATTTGTGATAAGGGCCCACGAGTTCAACATGTCGGAGAATTTTCTTCTCATCTCCTCATTCAGTACACTACTAGTGACCTGACTCATAGTCACTATCCCATCCGATGCTGAGTTACTCACAGAGACTAAGTCTCCCAATTGTAGCTCATCTTTCAGGAACAACTTCATCATTGCGAGTTGGTTAATAATATTTTGCACTTCAAGTGCTCCACAATGGATTCCCCATCCATAAACTTCATGTTCACTAACTTTTGTATCAAGAATGTCTTGTTTTCGGCGGTCTTCCTCTCGTAGAAGTCATGTAGTTTATCCCACACTGACTTTGAGGATGTCTCCGTTGACACATGGTGGAACACATTTTTTTTTAACTATTGTAGGATAGTTCCAAGATATTTTTGGTCCAACCTCTTCCACTCATCGTCTGTCATACTTTTGGGCTTGTGTTCTACCTCTTCAATGGGTACGTATAAGTCGCGATAGTATGGTAGATTTTCCATCTTTAGCTTCTAGATGATTCAATTATTCCCATTTAGCGATAATCATTCTGCTCTTAGTACTGGAAGCCATCTATCCACACATATTGTCTATCCATGTGCTATCGCCCGTATGTTATGATTAACTATCACATATGCTTTATGGTTAGCTATCGCCCTTACATTACGGTTAGCTATCATCCGTGCGTTACGGTCATATCCCGTGTGTTAAGTTATGCCTCATGCGTTAAACTTATACTCCGTACGTTAGGGTATCCACTGTTAGTTAAGGCGTGCAAATTTTTTCACAAAATTTCAGTAGAGCTTCCGCATGAGGGTTTGAATCCCAAAATAAAACAAATAACTTATTGGCACCGAGATTTTATGTGGTTCACCTTTTCTGGCTACGTCCATGGGAGAAAGAGACGAATCCACTATTAACTCAACAGTTACATTAGTATTCCAAAAAACAAACTTTCTTAGACTCACTAATTTCTTTTAGAGAATTTCTTTCTCTAGGTTTTCCATATCTGAGATTTTCTCTCTCAAAGATTTCTTTTCTTTCTAGAGGCTTTATCTCTAAAAGAAAATGTTGTAGTTTTCTCTTTTTTTCTTCCCTTCTCTCTTTACAAAGAAAATGCATAAGGAGAGGATCGCTGACTCTCTTTCATCTTCTTTTTCTTTCTAAGAAGAAGGATAACTCTCTCTCTCTCTCCCTCTTATTCTTTTTCTTTTTAAAGGTACGTTTGTTTTTTTTGAACGATATTTATTCTGGAAGGTTTGAATGTTTTGTTTTAAAAGGTTTAAATAAGTTATGGGTATTGTTTTTGATAACCTGTTGGAATGTGAAGAAAGTTCTGGGTACTGTGTTTGATAACATATATATTAACAATATAATTATAAACATAAGTGTATAATATATATAACATAATATAATATATAATATAATGTATTTTATATATTTAATTAATTTATGTTTGCATTATATATAACATATAATAAATATATATAATATATAGTATAATATAAGATACTTTTATATTATCAATAATATAATACTATGAATATTATATAATATAATAAACAATAATATAAATATTAAATATATAATATTATATTATGTTATAGTAATATTATATTATATATTATATTATGTTATATTAATAAACTTATGTATTTATATTAGTGAATAATGATCAACAAAAACGTTCTGAAAGATTAAGTTCTTAGCTCTTTAGGAATTTAATCTTTCATGCTTTAACAAAAGAATAGGAATTTTTGTTGAAAGATTACTTTCTGAATTTTTAGATGAAACCGTGTGTCAAACGCGGAACTTTTGGAAAATTAGAAAGATTTCTCTTTGAAAGAAATCGTTCATAAAAACAAATGCGCCCTAAGAGAATGATAACCTTCTCTCTCAAACTTTCTCTCTCTTTTTTTCGGATAACTTTTTCTCTCATTCTTTTTTGCAAAAGAAGGTTTTTTGTATATTTTAATACACCAAGAAGAGTCCGCCCAAAATGGCCTAACAAGAATTGCGCCCAAAAATGGCTAAAAAGAGATGCACGCTAAAAAAATGACCAAGAGAGGTGGCTTTGGTTGAAACCCCAAGAGCACCGAGGCTTTGATTAAACCAAACAAGATCAAACACAACTCACCCATGCGAGGGCCTTTTTGTGGGTTCTCTCTCGGATGGATATGGTGGAATCTTTGACCACCTTATTTATCCTTATTGAATCTCCACTTTAGAGCAAAGCCTTCAACCTCCTCATGTATTTTCCTTTGAATGGACCAATAGGATAAGACAGAAAGAATATCTCATAACTTGGACTCATCTCTATCCCTTTTAACTAGGAGATAAGATGAAATATTGCCCATATCAATGACATGAGAGACTTCACATATTCCATAGATTATGACTTTGGTCAATCAGTCATCTTTTCCTCTTTACAAAATTGCCTTTCCTTCAAAGACAATTTCCATTGGTGTTCCTCCCTTGTAAGATGTGACGCCCAACGACTACAATTAAGAAAAATGTGCAAAATGTTTTTAGCACCGCCATCATAGAAACGAATATTTGTATTTATATTCGGTGAAAATATAATGGGCTATTTTGAAAGAGCACAGTTAATAAAAAAACAAAAAACAACAAAAGGACTCATCTATTGTTGTTGTTGTTTTTATATTTTATATTTTATTTATTTTTCAATGAAGCCCTCTCCATGCTCTACCCCTTGTTTGGCAATTCTTCGGCTTTTCCAATAGCTTCTCTATTGTTTGGCCAAGTCTTGAGTTTTTCCATTAGCTTCCCTCAGTTCCTCTAGTAGCTTCTCTATAAGCATGAACAAAGGAGACATCTTTGATAGTTCAATGATTTGGAACCAAATAGACTTCAATCTCCAAGGGACTCTTTATCCTTCATGCACAATTTTATTGCGTTTATTGAATCCCCTTCCACAATTACTGATGAAGTTAAAATTAATCTTCAGTCCCTTTAACATCGCAATCATCTCAGTTTTATTAGTTGTGGTGGGGCCACATGGGCCTGAATGGGTAGCTAAATGATTCCTGAGGTGATCTCTAATGAGCTTCCCATATTTTGTTGGACAATGATTACCTAAAGAGCTTCCATTAACGTTCAATTTAAGTATAACCAAGGGTGGCGACTTCTATACATTTAAAGGTTTTTCTTAGAAGAAGTCAATCTTAACACTTCATTGATATGTTGTGTAAATGTGAATTTAGATGATAATGGGAGTTTATTGGCAATAGTAAATTTATGAGAGTTTTCAACTATCAGGGGAGTATTTCTTGTGTAGTGAAGCACAATGTGAGAAAGTACTGGAGGTAGATGTATTTTGATATATCTGGCAAAGTATATATTTTGTGCACCAGAGTAGAGCATGTAAAATGAGGTCCATTGGAGTGCACCTAGACTATATAAAGCAAAAGGTTCACCAATGATAAAGACTACCGGGGTGGACATTATTTCCAGAAACCGAAGACCACTCGACCGCCATAGCATTAGGCGGTATATTGTCGGCTCAATACTTAGTCCATATCTTGCATGAGTGTGCCTGGTTGCTTTCAATATGTATTTTAAGTGGGGTTAGTCTTTCTCAGAAATAGAGTAAGGGATGGTTCAAATTTCAGATAGTGTCAAAAAACCATCTAAAATACCATGAAAATAGTTAAATCCATGGCATAAGAGATTGAGGGTTATTAGAGTATGTATATCTATATTGATATACATTATTATGAATACATCATGAGATATGTATATGTATGGATATATAACTCTTAGGTGTCTCTTGATTATGATAAGATTAATTAGTAGTTATCCATAACCGTTGGTATTTGTCTTTAATTGTTACTCACCATATATTTATACGGGTCTTGTATATTCTTAATCAATCAATAAACAAAGAGTTCTTTGCAATATTATGAGATAATCTTCCATGGGGGCCTAAGGCCCAAATATACAGAAATACAGTTTCTTTGCATGGTATTAAAGCAAAAGATCATCCACAACTTATTCTATCCTTTTCGCACAGTTTCTCTCTCTAGAAAAGTCTAATCAAAGGCCTTCTCAAATTTTGGTCAAAGTTTGCTCAACAAATTGTTCTCCTTTCAAGCACCCCTACGTCTCAAATTTGGTCAACGTTTGCTCAACAAATTGTTCTCCTTGCAAGCACCCCTACGTCTTTGTATACTTGCAAAGCAAAAGCTTTTGCAAATCTCCGTTTGCATATATTAATCGGGGGCAGATGATATGGTCCTTCTAATTCGTAGCTGCAAGTCTGGTTCGTTTTTGAATTATCTGGTACTTTGGCATAGTTCCAACCCATAAGAACACACAAGGCCTTTTGAAAGGCAGAGTGATTCGTTCGAACATCCACGTTCTACAAAAGGTAGGCATGCATGATAAGGCTATGTACATCGGAAAAGTACTTCCAAAGGCAATTGACTTTGCTTTAAAGCGTGTGGTATTTATTCGGCTACAAAGAGCTCTTTGGAGCAGGTAGTAGCAAAGCAGCTACGTCAATTTTTAGGTGGTTGCAGAGGTGTTTGCTGCCCACAGTCTTCATCCACCTCTAAAACTGGCCTCTGAAAACGGTCGATCTGCACTATCTGCTGAGTCGTTCTTCGACTATCAGTCGAGTCATTCTTCTACTATCCGTCGAGTTGTTTTTTGACTATCCACCTCTAAAACTGGCCTCTGAAAACGGTCGATTTGCACTATCTGCTGAGTCGTTCTTCGACTATCAGTCGAGTCATTCTTCTACTATCCGTCGAGTTGTTTTTTGACTATCCGTCGAGTCGTTCTTCAACTATCCGTCGAGTTGTTCTTTGACTATCTGTCAAGTCCTTCGACTCTCCGTCGAGTCCTTCTTTGACTCTCTGCCGAGTCCTTCTTCGACTCTCTGTCGAGTCCTTCTTCGACTCTCTGCCGAGTCGTGCTTCTACTCTTTGCAAAACAACCTTTGTTTTTGTTCTGACTAATGTTCTGGACTGCCAATTGCTGAATCTGTCTCGGATCTTCACCGAGTTCTGTTGGCTCTTCCATGTGCCATTTTATGCTTGTTCTTCAAGCAGGAGTCCATTGCTTTTATTGGTCACGCTATGCACATGAAGACTTAAAAATCCAACTTGTTCGTTTATGCAATTTATTGTTCAAACTCCAACTGCTTTGTGTAAAAACATCTTGAGTTTGAGGGGGAGTATTAGAGTATGTAAATCTATATTAATATGCATCATTATGAATACGTAATGAGATATGTATATGTATGAATATATATCTCTTAAGTGTCTCTTGATTATGATAAGATTAGTTGGCAGTTATCCATAACCGTTGGTATTTATCTTTAATTGTTACGCACTGTATATTTATACGGGTCTTGTATATTGTTAATCAATCAATAAACATAGAGTTCTTTGCAGCATTCTAAGATAATCTTCCATGGGGCCCTAAAGCCCAAATATACGGAAATACAGTTTCTTAACAAGGGTTATAACATTGGGCAGCTAGATGTTATAAGCAATAAAGGAGTTAGTTATGTTAGTAAAGCATGAGTTTATCTAGTGTTTTGGACATGATTTGTTTTGCATTGATAAAATTATTCAAATGTTTCAAGATTTATGAGATGGGATTATATACTATGAGACCATTTACTTTTTTGTACAAGGAGATCACAATCATTTTTAGCTATTTGTAGATGCTTCGATCTTGATTGGAGAAATTATGGATAGGTTGAAATGTCCCAGGTAGACCACCTGGATATTTTAAACCATTCACCCCACCAAAACCCCTTTACGTAAATCTAACCTCCACTGATCCGAAATTGCTTCAATGGGGCAAAAGGCATCAAGAGGCGAGACAAGGCAAGGACTTTGAAACATTTCCAAAAGGGAAGGCTTTAATGTTGCCCCAACGCGTCGAAACCCTACCAAAAGTATGAAGACAAAGCATCGAAAGCACCTCAGTCACAAAGCAAGCAGCCATAAGGGACAGAATCTGGCGCCATTCCTAGTGGTGCCAATGCCACTCCAAACAGTGTCAAGCTTGAGGTCCCTCCATGAGCTCCAGAATGATTAGAAGTCTAGCAACAGTGCCAGTGTTGTCAGCTCCATTTTCAATGTTGCCAGACCCGAAGACTTTTGCCATGTAGGAAACAAGCTGGCTAACAAGACTGAAATGACATGCTGACATGTCAGGCCATACCCGTCGACATGGTAGACCCGTACTAACATGTCAGAGGTTAGTATGGACCATGGTTGTCGAGCTATGATTGGTCGAAAATCCAAAGATAGTACAACCAAGATGAAGTCCCAGCTAGTGTCTAACGACACTACAAAAGTCATTGGCGCCATTCGAAATAACTTCAAGCTGTGATTGATCCAACAGAACCAGATCAGTGTCACCAGAATGCGACATGTGTCCAGATAGGAAGCTAAAGGCAATCGGAATGCCGCTGGCGCCAAACTGCATGTTCCTGAAGCAAGAACGACAATGCAGAGTCCTCTTACTCCTCTCATTTAATGTGTTTCAATCTCACTTTCTCCCTCATTATTCTCTCTCTAATGCTTTGTTCTCTCTCTCTCTTCCTCTCGAATGTAGTTTCCTCTCTTTTACCCCCTTCACCTCTATTCTTTCATTTTCATCGTCTTATCTTAGTTGCTTAGAGAGTGGGAGATTTAAGTTAAATTTTGATGGGAGCTCTTTGGTCAATCCAAGTTTGGCAGGCATTGGGGTGTGGTGCGAGATTGTTTTGGAGAGGTCATCTTCTCATGTGTTGGCCCTGTTGGTATTGCCACGGTTAACCAATCGGAGTTATTGGCTTTGTTGCAAGGGTTAAAAATTTTTATCTCGAGAAACATCGGGAATAGTTGCATTATTGAAGGAGATTCAATTAACGCAATTAATTGGTGCAAGAAGAAGCAGCATATTCCATGGGAACTAAGGTCTAGCTAGATGTAGATTATGGATCTAGTGGCTCTACTTTCAATTTCTTTTTGTCATGTCTTTCGCGAGGCAAATTCATTGGCTGACTTTCTGGTTAAAGGGGGGGCCTCTTTGTCCGCTTTAGCTATCTCCTCTTATGTAATTTCTTTGGACTAGATTTTATAAATAAAGTAAATAATATTTGTCAAAAAGAAAAAAGGGTATAGATAGTGGGTTATATTTCATAGATTCCATGCTTTTTATCTTTTTATTCTCTTTGCATTTTATAGTTAGGTTCTTTACTCCCGTTTATATGTATTTCCTTAGCTTGATTATTTATTGTGGTTATCATTTCCTCCTTTTTTTAAACCTATTTGTTTAAAAGCCTCCTTTCTATCCTCAAACCTTTTTTCAAAAACTTTCTTGTTGAGTTCAAGGTTGAAATAGGAGGGAAGCAGGCTTTTCTGGTGGTGCGAGAGGGATACTGTTTTAGGATGCGATTTTTTTTCAGAGCGTAATTTGACAAGACCTATTCTTTTCCAACTCTTAAATTTGTTTGCACCCGAAACCATGGTGGGGGCAAAGTCCCTTGCCCGCATTTTTTAGTATAAACACACTATTGGATGTGAAATCTGATAGACGAAAGTGCATCGCAACATTTGAAAAATTTTATTTTGGACTTTGTGCCTAAACAATAACGCATACGCAACCATCCGATTTTAAATCCAATAATCAATAATCATTGTGACATTGTAATAAAAATAAATGGTCTCATTGTATACATTTCCTTAAGAGATTTGTTAAGAATGATCAGGGAAAGAAGAAAGGTGTAAAGAAGCTTAATGGTGAAGATTCGATTCTTTTCTCAAAGCGTATCGAGTCAACGAATATTTGACAACACCCTAGTGGATATACGATGTCCAAAAAATACAATATAAATCACTCCCCACACAATTCTTCAAGAACTTTCAAATATATAGACAATGTTTGCACACGCATATGACATTTGGGGGCATTTAGATTAGGAAAAAGTTTATAGAAGGTTGCACATTTATACTATATAAAAGTACGGTGCGCCTACAAAATCCAGTTGAAAAAAGTGTTCCAAAATTGCAAGAACATCCAATTGATAATCTTGATCTCAGATTTATGCATATAAATAAAAATAAGAATTTCAAATCTTAAAAATAATACAACTAGTAACAAGTTATCTGGACTGTCTATTTTTCTAGTGTTTATAAATCTACCTAATTTATATCATTTTTGGGATTTTAAATTTCATATTTAGTGTTGAACATGGATTTTCAAGCCGTCTTAATGTTTTCAAATGCCGAAACTACATCTTTCGCAAATTTAGAGGTGCGCCTTACTTTTTATAGTCCAAGATAGACACCTTATACAAACCTCATCCTTTATATTAAGGCTTGGGCTTTATATTAAAAAGTAAAGCTGCATGGTAAATCTCACTAGAAATGAACTTTTGGCACCACAGATTTTTGGTGTTGGATTGAAATTTTATTTCCAAGTTTGATTTAGAGAGTTGAAGTTCTAAATTTGGTGCAAACTTAGTAAATTTGTGAATGTATGAATATGAAACAGGCGGTCCATATAATATATAGGAAAGCTTTTTATGTTCCCTACACTATCCTCCTTATCCAACCGTCCATTTTTTAATGGAGGGTTAAGATTGCCCCAATCATAATATTACGTCTCTATACTGTTTCATTTTTAATGTTTTTTCTATAAACGTTTTTTATACCAAATTTTGGACGTCCATTCCTCTATTAAACTTGTACTAACGAAAAATATAAAAAAAATATTTTCAAAAAAATAAAATAACCAAAATACACCTGAAAGCTTCAAAGGTATTTTGGTCATTATTTTTTATCAAAAAATTATTGTTAGTATTTTTTATAGATGCACCCCAATGAGAAGATGGCACATACCAATTTCATATTCAGAAAATTTGTATTAAAAATGCTAAAAATAAAATACTTTGAGACGTCAAATCTAAGATCAAATGGCGAGTGACTCTCTTGATAAAAAAAATGGATAGCTGGATGGTAAAGGGAGGATAGAACTTCTATGTTGCAGGGGAATATAGAAAGCTTTTCCATAATATATTATATGAGGCGCTGTTTTTTATACTTAAAATCTATTTTTTTTCATCTAGGATTGTGGAGGTTGAGAGATCATCAATTTTAGGATTTTTCTGCCCAAAAATTGCATTTTTCAAGTGGGGCTTTGAACTGCAGTTTTGTTTTTTCTCGTAAATCTTAGGGCTTATATGAATTTCACACGTGCATGCCCACATACATGAAAAAAAACATCTTGTATGCCCGCAATCATATAGGCTAATATAAACCCTGCCCCGATTAAAAAATGAACAAACCAGCTTTATTAGAGAATTTTTTGGGGGAAAAAAAGAGAAATTGATAGATTGGAAATTTGCATCCATGTGGTTCTCATTCAAGGGCTAAAAACAAAAATACATAAAAAATATCGAAAAAAAATTGTTCATCGTTCTCAGCCATTTAGGTCGCTTCCTCTCAGTCCCTCCTATGACACAGATGATGAGCTCTTTGGCTCATAGAATAATTGTTCGGCCATTCTTACTTTCCAATAATTCCATTCAAATCATTATTATTTGAAATTATTACTTTCCTCTATCGATGTGTTTTTCTTGAAGATTTTCATTGTTTTTAGTGCAATAGTCTTGAAAGCAGTTCAATGGCTCTGCTTTAAATATTGAAATCATTTTGTTTTCCTGAAGTTTCAAACTGAAATCATCATGGTTGCCACAGAAGCAACTGAATCCCATCCCCCCTTTCTCTAGCTGCTCACTCTCTCTCTCTCTAGCTGCAGTCTATAGGCTAGGAATGCAAATATAAAGACAAGAATATACATCTCTCTCTAGCAGTCTATACCCTGGAATGCAAATATCAAGACAAGAATATCCTCTTCTTTCTCTCTCTCTCAAATATCAAGACAAGGATATTGTCCTATTTTAAGCAACCACGACAGAAAACCATTATCAACTTCCATATATAAAACAAGTACAAAAATAGGAGACCAGTTCCAACTTTTCTCTATACACATTTTATGCTTTGGATTGACACAAACATCTCCCATTAGCCATCTCCTTTGCCAGCAAACAACTCCAGGGCCAGGCATGAGTCTCAGGGTCAAAAAGCAACCAACCTCAAAACTCTTCACTGATAAACTTATCCCCTCCATTCTTCAACCTCTTGGAAACTGTTCAAAAGAAAAGCGCCTGCAAATCCTTTGAAATATTTCCACACTCATTCTCTCCATCTCCCATCACCAAGACCTGCCACACCAAACATATATCATAAAGACTCTCTCTCTATCTCTCTCTCTCTCTCTCTCTCTTACAGTGAAAAACTTGGAGGACTTACATTAACTTGACAA
This sequence comes from Amborella trichopoda, assembly GCF_000471905.2. Next base: position 364,392 of record NW_006500346.1, on the reverse strand, counting down.
AGTACAGGGGATGATCTGAATTCAGCAGCTGGAATGCCGGTCATGGCAGGAACATACGAGATGCCCACTCAAGGCATTTGTGAATCAGACCTTTGTGACTGATGAGTTGATCGCTCAATGGAACCTCTCGGCTAAGGTGATGGCGGGTGGAATGGGTGATTGAAAAGAAGTAAATAAATGACTTCCACTCCCAATGACTCTAGGCAGCTGAAGGCTGGAACTCACAGTGCCCTTTGCGGCCTGTTCTAGGAGTTGAACTAGAGAGAGAAATATTTCCATCCTTGTCATGTCCCTGTTAGCCTACAGGTCAAGAAAAACAAAGAGACCATTCATTTGAGTACCATAGAAGGATATGCCAAGGACCCCATTAAAGTATGGTGCAATTTGATTACCTCAACTGCAAAGTGAGCCCATATCTTATCATTCCGAGACTCCATAACCCCCTTCAAGATGGTAAGTCCAAATCCTCGGATTATGTCTGCTATCTCCAGGAAAAAACCTCGCTCTTCGCAGAGCATCTGCAATGTAAATGATTTAGACATCCCTTCACAAAACCACAAATGATATATTCATCAAAACAAATTAGTGAAACAGTTGGGACTCAAGACTGCGAAATTTTGACAAGTTGGGTTTGTTCAGAAATGCAATTATATTAGAAGATTATGATTCTACGTGATATTTTCTTGTTAAAGGGAATATAGCCTGATGTACAATGGGAGTCGAAAAATAATACGGATAACAAAATAGAAGATGAAACAGGGGATTGAATGCCCCTGGAGGTGTGAAGCCCACCAATGAGAGTATGAAAAAGGTTACCTCGACAAGCATCTGGCGGGGAGGGTTAAGATCCTCGACTATAATTGGGCAAACCATGGATTGGCACCCAACTTCAAATGCCCATGTAGCTCCCCCACCACCATCCAAGTAATCCTTCAGTACCAAGCCACTTTCATTGCCTATCATCTGGACATTAACAAAACAGATGCAGTTTTTGAGATAAATGAGTCACATAAAGAATCTAATTTTGTTTCCTTGAACACCGTGATAGGATTAGAACCTAAAAACCAAACTGAAAAGCTTTCCTCACCTTTGGCTCACTGGCCTGCCTAAGTTTGTCTGCATGCTTTGTAACGCTCTGTAAGAAGAGCATATGCTTGATCGTACGTTCCAAAAGAGCATCTATGCTACACTGTTTTGTTTAAGAGTTTCAGAAATATGGATAAGGAAATCACTAGAGAAATAAGCAAGCACCTTAAAAAAATGAAAGCCAGTTAGTACCTTTGCCCCATTTGGCACAATCTCTCGTAACTCCTTAACACGATCTTGGATTTGCTGACGATCTTTTGGCCTTGGCCGTGTGCTTTCTCCAGGTCTAGCTCTTTTCCTACTCACTTTCGGAGGCTCATCTGCCTTATTGGGCTGGCCAATAATGGCACTCTCCTTTTTCATGCTCTGACCATCTTCAATCCATGAGGTAACTCGAGATATCGAGAGGCCAGTACTCTGGATATCACTTTTGGCCTTACCCAGATTCCAATCAGTGAAAACAGTACCTTCTGACCCCAATACCATGCTATTTTCTCTTGAGATAACAGATGAGCGTACTTGACTGCTACATAGAGAGGTATTCCCTGACCTTGTCAAGGTAGTACAAGAACTCTTACCAGAAAACGAGCTAACACTGGCAACTACTGCTTCCAATAGATCTCCAGACCTATTCTCTGAAAAGTCACCATTCTCAGGTACAATGCTCAGATCCAACTCTGAGAAATTGGTTGAGACACCATTGCTCGAATTGGGGAGATTTCCTTCCGCTGTGGGCAGTAGAACATTGTCCCAACGCGCTTGTTCACTACTGTTTCGTAAATCACAACCCAAAGTGCCAAAGAGCTCATCAACCCCAAATGGTAGCATGGGACCATTCGAAGAGGTCTCTCGGACCCCATCAGAATTATGAGCATTGAGTTTTGGGTTTTCTTTTAATTGATGCGAGCTGGTTAAGGAGCTGCTCTGAGGTATGTTTTGTGTTAGCATATCCCTCAGCCAATTTTGATCCTGTGATTCTATTGAACCAAATAGAGAATCCATGCCAAGACATTGAGAAATGGTATTACCCAGTGAGTCCATTGAGCTATCACCAACCTGTTCTGGCTGTCCAGGGGTCCATGTGCTACTACCGATATTCCCTAGGTTTTGTCTAGAAAGAGAAGGTTTGTTGCTTCTTTGTCTTAAGTCCTCTGATACCTTGGGTGAGTTACCAGAGCCTGTACATTCAATCCCTTGAAAAGGTGAAGAAGAAATCTGGGCATCCACATGTTTCCCAGGATACAAATAAGGCCTATCACTTTCAAGGATGCATGTATCATTTCCAGCATCAAATGACCCAACAGTGCCATACGTGGACAAACTTGGAATGCTCTCTGCCTGAGAGTTGGGAAGAGGATTTTGAGAAAGGCAGCTATCAGTGGTAATAGCAGAGAACATATTCACATCTTCTTGACGTTTCATTCTAGACCTAAGTTCTTGCTCCAACAAAGCCAAAGAGGCATAGCAATTTGCCTCAGAAGCTAAGCATGAAGCCGATTGCACCATATCCATTTTAGGATTTGGATTAAAATGTGGCATGTCTTGAAGTAGATTCAAGTTAGGATAGGGTATGATAACTTGAGCTTCGGTCTTGGAAGTTGGTAATTGGCTTGTGAGATTCAATCTGAGATTTCTCATGTTTGACTCCATGTTTGGATAACCAGAGATGATGTCTACATGAGCAGACGTACATGTTACTCTTGATGACGAAATCTGATGTTCTATGCCTTTCTGAGGCTTGATAATGCCAGAGTTGGATGGTTGTGTCAAAGTGATTGAATGCTTTCCATCAATCTCTTTGAAGGGGCCAAAGGATAGAGGTACAGCACAATCTCGTTTGGAACTGGATATTCGAGAGGGTGTTTCAGAGGCAGAGGTTCTCTGTGTAGCAATAGCATGAATTGTGGGGTTTGAAGCTTTTTGTGCACTCGCAGAGAGAACCTCTTGTACGCTATTCACCTGTAGAAATAAACTCCTTACATGGGCTATAAACTCTTTGTTTTCCATAATCTGCAATCAAAATAATTGGAGGGCATCAATGAATAGGTTTACCATGTGCAACAGTATATATAGGAATCAAATCTATAGCTAACAAAACTTTAACAAAATAATAGTCTTAAGACTGCAGGGGTAAAATGTAGAGAAGCTGAAAGTAGCATGATTACAGATGGTAGTATAAATTTGAACTGTCATAGTTTAAGAAATGAAGATGACCTGTGTTTTGCTTTAGATATGATATGCTTCACAAACATAACTACAAAGGAAAGAAACAATGGTGATCTGTTCAAAATGGTGCTTCGGAGAACGTATGAAACAACATTGTCAAAAGTCTTTTCAAGAAGTTGCTTCAGAGAAAGCACCATTCTATTAATAACCACTAAATTATAACCTTAACTTGGACAGGTTAGTTTAGGGCGTAATGAATGTCGTGAAGTATAGAAAACCAGTGCCTGCTAAGAAAAAGCTGATATCCAAACCGAAATTTTTTCTCACTTCATAAAGAGGGATGCCAGTGAGTAACTCTTGCTGTTTAATCTTTGGGACCAGTCAAAAAAAAGGAGTATCTAAAGCAAAACGTTATTTTCCCAATGAGCAAACCAAGTGGTCATCCTAATGAAAACACAGTTTACCTGTGTAGGTGTATTTAGTGATTATATGGTGATTTTGGTAAAGAAGGTCCATCAATTAAAAGTTTTTACTGCAATAATCAAGTCTTAACTGGAAAGGGGAATCCACAATCAACTTCAACCATATAACATCATTTACATTTTGTTTGGTCTGTTCCAAGTTCCAACTACTGACCTTCTTGATTGAACCAAGCTGAACCACTCCAAGTGAGGCCACATCAATGACTACAATTGTCTGCCAGAGCCAACGAACACATATAAGCAATACCCACAAAAAATGAAGTGAAGGGCTGACGCTCAGAGGGAGAAAAGGCGAAAGCAGGAAAAGTGAAAAGAACCAGACGCACCTTAATTCCAACTGAAAACTGATGACCCAATGCAGTAACATTCTGCAAGAAAACAACATATATCAGGAAACATTAGACCGATTGGTAAATAATAATAATACTTAAAAGACAGGAACCAAGCAAATAACCATTCGAAAAATTTCCAATATATTACTAGTGAACATACGGAAGTTGGAAGTAGGTAATAATGAAGTTAATTAATTTATTTTTTACTGTTAAGTTGTAATAATGAAGTTATTTTAAATGACCCTAACAATAGATGCGGAAATATTGATATCATCCAAGACTTGAGAGAGATGAATTTTTGGAAAATGGGAACCAAAAGGTCTTTGAGGTGCTGACATGCTTTTTTAAATGCATCCATCTCTAGCCAGACTAACACCTATTTGCATGAAGAACAGCTTACAAGACACGCATGCAATACATGTGCCCTTGCGAAAAAGGAAAGTTGACTATCAAACAAGTTTTCAGTCATACTTGGAAGTGAGCTTGCTGATCAGCATAGCCTGCTAAACTTCCTTTCTCAGTGGAGCTATCCTGGAATACCCATTGATGCTTTCCAGTATGAGCAACATGCCCAATTAAGCTGCAAAATAGTACATGAACAAAATCAGGGTATTCAACCTAATTGATAGTGCCAATACCTATCCAACAATTCAAACTGATGGCATCTCAAAGTTCCTACAAGGAATCAAATCTCAGATAATAATAATCAAGAAAGTCAAACTCATTGCATCTAGACAGTATTGACTCGGTAGAAAAGTTATAGATAACTAGTTCAAAATTAAATGCTAGGACAACCATAATTACAAATGCAAGACCTTTTTGTATATCTCGGAACGAATAAAAGCAAACAAACCAATCTTATTCCCCCTCAGCTCCACTGTACCATAAGGGCCTGTTTGCACGTGCGTGTAAGGGGGCACTGTACATGCTATGCCGTACACGCTGCTTGGGGATACCGGGATACCTAGAGTATCCAGTCCTTTTCAAGGAGAAAGGGAAGATATCCCCAACATGACCATCTTTCCCAAAAAGGTGTTCTATCATTATATGGATTTTACTCCAAGAAGAGCCTATCACATAAATGCTAACAGGCCCTAATTTCATGACTATAATAGCAAAATTGCACTAGGCATAAATACAGTTGTGTAAATTAATAAGGAATTCATACACCAGTTTCCAGACAATCAAGTTTGCAACACTATCTGTCTAGAACAGCATCTAAAAACACCAATCTGGCTGGGCCCACCAGGGCCCTAGACTGAGTCAAGCGGCCTGAACCGGGGAAGTGCTGAGTTGAACCGGTGATTTTTGAAACAAAGAAATCACTAGTTTCCTTGAAGAAAATTGGACACTCGTGGTGATTCATGAGGCTTTGTATGAGAACTCACTAGGGCATCGAGCCAGCTCAGACTTGTCTGCGATTTCTTTAACCTTTGTCTATAACAAAAGGAACATGGAATCATCTCTATGAGATTTTACATACCATTCTTCTACCACGTGGACTTGATGGAGCATTTTGTCAACCATTGAACCAATTTCGTTGTCGGTTTCGCACTTGACATGAGCTTCAATAATATCCTTTGAGAAACTATGAGATGGTCTGGGTTTGATTGTGGTAAGTGAGGAGCAATTGGAGACTTCTAATTGATCTTCTGGTGACGCGTAATAGGCGTCTTCACACATCACCAACCTGTTGTGCAAGACATCAACAACCCCCAAATTTAGTATGAATTAAAGAGGAGTTTTTTTACTGAGGCTCTTTTAAAGACTCCTTTTTTCTCCTTTTCTTTAACTAATATGAATTACCCTTTATCCAGTTTCTCGGAGAATCATATCATATCTGGTATGAATGAGTTTCTTCTGCAGACTGCGATACTAAGATTGGAAAAACAAGATTCCAATATAGAATTGACCCAGAAGTCAGGCCCAGTTTTTTCTTTACCTTCTTTGTTTTTGTTTTTAGAAAAAGGATCACAATCAGAGGATCACAATCAGTCTCTTATATATGAACTCTTATGCAAACAACAATAAAGGTGAGCTGGGTGAACATGGATTTCCGGTTGCGTATTACTATATTTAGAAGCTCCATCATGTAAGAACAAGAAGGGGTAGAAAAAAGCTTTTAAAAAATGGGATGAGAGACTAAGAAGTAATTCACAAAACAAATTCTCAAAGATGGGATGGCAAAGAAAAGAGCAGATTCACAAAATAGTACGTATAAATGAGTTATTAAAACCAGGTAGAAGTTTTGACCCAGCAGCAATAATGGTTATACAGGGTTCAAACAAAAGGAAAGGAGGAAACTGCAAATAAGAAAAGCAAAAAAGAGACAGGACATTATTTCCTAAAAGTGAAAATCCAAAACCATGCTAAAAACCAGAAAACCATTAATACTCAACTGTTGGGTATTACAGAGTGCAGGCCAAATTTAGATTGGACACTTCAACACGCAACAGGCCCAACTGGTACTAATTAATCCACTCCAGAAGCAGAGATTCACGCATTTGACCACATAAAAACAACAGCAGAAAATGTAGGTGGACTTACATGGGATCGAGGTACTTGAACTTCCATAACAGAGCATAAGACCACCCATAATTGTTGCAGAGGCTTTTAAGCGTCTCTTTAACAGGAGAACTCATTTTAAGCAGCAATGGGGAAAGGGGGGTCTTCAACTTGATCAGCTTTTATTATTACTGAACTCTTCTCTGAAAAAATAGAAAGCAAAAGAAAGCAGAGCTCTCAGCTGAGCTAGCTTCCACGGCAAAAGCCTCTCCCTGCTTGTTGGGTCCTCAACCCTCGTCCATTTCTCTTCCTCACTGGTTGTTCAGCTCCAACAAGGTTAATGAGCTCCATTTCGTGCTCCATTGCACCAAAAAGTTGCAGATCTGAAACCCACCAAAACACCATACAAGATAAAATATCATGGTTTTTCCTTGAGGATTAGCCCCATTTATATTTCATCAAGAGACTCCAAACCACCAAAGTTCCTAAAGCTTGGAAATGTTAACAATGGCATAAGCTTATTTGCACGAGTGAAAAGCAAGATTCAGAGAAGAAAATTTTCTTTTGAAGCTAATCACAAAACCATAAACCTTCCACTAAAAAAAAAAACAATCGATCAAAGTACAAAATCATCAGACATCTTCGAAGGTTATTAAGTTACAGAAAGAGAAAATAATGAAAATGGGACATGGATTGAAAGTCCAAAAACATAAAAAACCTTCAAACTTACCCAGAAAATAATGAAAGTGGTAACTGATCAAAGCCCAAAAGCATCAGACATCGTCACACATTGCTAAACAAAAGCATCAAAAATATTCGAACTCCATTGCAGCGCAAATGAAAGCGGTTTCTAGGGTACTTGATTCGAGACGTATTGAGGGAGCAGCTGGTGTTAAGTGTATGGTCACAGTGAGAGAGGAGTATTATGTGAGGCGAAGCAACACGAAAACAGGGGGTAGGTAAACAGGCGGTTTCAGGACCAACGGATAATGGTTTAGAGGGAAGATAAGGACTATTCCCACTTTTTATTGCATTCAATAAGAAGCGGATAAGCTGCCATTAAAGGAGGGGTTCATATTTGCACCATTTTTAGGGTTTTGAGGGATCTCAGGCAAAGATCTTATTCTCTCTCTCTCTAAAATTAGAGGCCCCGGGTTTTTAACCTTTTAGGAGAAAGATAGAGAGAGAGAGAGAGTGCAAATCTCTCTCTTGAAATAGCAGTGAAGAGGGGGCGCCCGAATCAGCGGAGGAGCGGCCAGATTTGACGCCGGTGGTGTGATTTTGATTAATTATTGAAATAGAGAGAAGGGGATCTCTGTGTCTCTCTACGAGAGTAGGGGTCGGGGATCATGGGGGTGCGTGCGGCGTAGAGAGAGAAAGGGTGGTCCTCTCTGAGAGAGCTGTGGGGTTTGTAGGGATCACACTCTGGGACAAGCTCTGCAAAATGCCCCCCTTATGCCTATGCCTTGAGAATCGAGACGCATTTTCTCGCTCTCTGTTACAGTGGAAAGAAGTGAGCTAGACTGTAGAGAGAGAGTGAGCTTAGAGAGAGAGAGAAAATAGGGTTTCTAATAATAGGATGTTGATTTTTTTGGATTTTGCGCGGTGAGTATTAATATTATAGATTTGGGTATTAATATCCATTTTCTATTATTCTCTCTCTCGCCCTTTTTGTTTGTTTCATTTGGTTATATTGCTCTCCCTTTTTTTCTTCTCTCTTTTTTTTTTTTTTATAAAATACTCCCTTTTTTTTTATTAGTTTTTGGACACGGTTTGGCATACTGTAAAAATGCTGGCTTGATAATAAATATCTATTTTAAATATAATTTAATAATAAAGTCCAGAGAATATGATTTTTTTTTAAACAATAAATAATAATTATATTAAAAAAACGTTTAGACCGTTAGTTACAACTGGTTTTAGATAGACCATCTATTTGCATTCACATTTGGACCGTTAGTTACAATTAGTTTTAGGTAGACGATCTATTTGCATCCATCTTTAAGATGGATGCTTTATACCTCTGGACCGCATATTATAGAAATGCAGTCTAACCCACATGAAACATTTTTTCTTATTTTTCTCTCTCTACACTATCTCAGATGTCTAAGTTTTTCTCTCTCGGCCATTTAACTCTCTCTTGGCTTGGTTTTGGTAAGTTTAGTAATTTGAAAAATGGATTGATGACCTGGATCGAGCACCCTACAAATTGATATGAATCGATGAATCGGCAATCTAAATTGTTATTTTATTGCGTAGAAAACATAGTGAATTGACAAAAAAACATGTGAAAAATAGCAAACCAGCTAAAAACCGGTATGAATCAGCGGTCCAAATTGTTATTTTACTGTAGAGAATTGTCGTTTTAGTGTGCGGAATCGCCAGTTCTCTTTTAGACTAGACTGTTTTTCTATTTATATGCAGGATGACCTATTCTCGTGTCAGACTGGACAATTCCGTGTCGATCCAGTGTTGTTTAAATCACTAGGTTATATCAAATCCAAGTATGGTTGCAAAATGTGGTCCGAGGGCCGAGCTTCTCCAAGGGGGTCGGCTAAGGCTAACAACAGCCTCGCTCACACCTATTGCCCGTCCTAAATTATGATATGCTGTTGATTATGGAACATCCACCTTACTATGTAGCGAAAAGCACAAATGGGAACATAAACATGTTCAAGTAAAACTTACATAACATGAATATGTGTATTTTTAAATTGTATAAAAATTACACGAAAAATTCGAAATAGCATTTCTGACTCTCATATACCTCCTCTACATAAAGATTATCTTCATCATTGTCAAAGCTTTTTCTCAACTAATTGAGGTAATCCTTGTGTATCGAAAATGGGCTTTGTTCCCTTAATCTGTATTTTCGAGAGTTGCAGTGATGAAACCTATATATTGGTAGAAAGGAGCACTCCACACTATAGCCTTGTATACTTCCATTTTAGGGGTGGGTAGTGGGTACCCTTTCAAACCACTTTGCAAACAAACTTGGCGCAGAAAATACAACATTTGTGTCTCCCGCTTTAGAAATGCAGACATTTACTTTTGCATGTTTTCTTTAAAATTTTCAAAATACAAGGTTTTCATTTTACCTAAATCCCATTTATCTTTCTTTTAAATAGTATTTTATCTTTCATATTTTTGAAATTTTAATCTTGAGATTGGCATTTCTAACCTATTTATTCATATTTCATATGCTAATACATTATGTACCAAATGCTCACACCCCTCATCCACATCAAATATCAAATTGTGAGATTTTTTACTAGAAATACCATCTTAGGTGCTCCCGCAATTACCAAAGTGCCTCTCTCTCTCTCTCTCTTCCTTATCCTTATGGGTGAGAATTTACCTGATTTAGATTTGAAACCCAAATTTTGGATCCTACTCATATCCAAGTATGGATCCAATGGGTCAGATTTGGATCATCAAACCAAGTTATTAAAATAGTATATATTATTTTATTTATATACATATATGTTGTATAGAATATTTTGTTATATACTATTTATAGATATAAAAAAGGAAAAAGTTTATATAGAGCCGAGGCTCTGAACAATCAAATTAGAGCCCACGTCAAAAAATTCACTAGAAAATGTTGTTTTGATGCCTAAATATCTTCAAATTGACCATCTCGACATCAAGATGCATGGACATGAGAAAAACAATGGATTTCAAGTTTTGGAAATAGTGCATCCTGTGACGCATTTTTAGACCATTATTTTTCAAGAATTTCAAGTTTTCATAGATCTGCTCGATCTACACTATTTTTGAAGCTTTAAATTTTATAATTATAGCTGAACTTGGCTATCACAAAGATTTTCAGTATTGAAATCATATTTCTCAACTCTATTTGAAGGTGCGGTTTACTTTGATTGTTTAGAGCCTTGTCTCTATACATACTGCACCTATAAAATAATATATATAATACTTTTTTTTGGATCCATTAGGGTCTGGATCCATTTCCAAATCCCTCGTAAAATTTTTGGATCTACATTCAGATATGAATATTATGTATCCAATCAGATCAAGATCCAAATCCAGATCCGATGAATACTTTTCGGATCAAATTCCAGATCTCAGTGGATCCAAATTCAAATCCAAATCCAATCCAACCCATTCTCATCCCTACTCTTCCTTAGGGTGATTTTTCTCCTTTAATTATCTTTATGGAATTTTTGAAGGTGTGGGGTCATTTAGGGCATGCTTGTACTTGGGTGGACAATAGCGACGCTGGGCAGTGATGTTCAGCTTGCCTAAAAATGGCAGTTGTCCCTCTAATTAGGCCCTACGAAAGGGAAGGGGAGGGGAAGAGGTCCTTTCTCTATCTTATGAGGACCCTAAGAAAGCGAAGGGGCGGGGAAGAGGTCCTTCTCCATCTCTCTTTTTGGCATAATATTTCGTCATGTTTCTCCACAAACACATGCATGTTCGAGTGCTTCATTATGCCCTTTCTCAAGAGAAAAAAAGAAAAAAAACAAAAAAAAAGTTCATGGGGCAATTATCAAAAAAGGTTGAAAGTCTCTAAAATATCACTAAGGAATGAAAGTCTCTAAAATATCATTAAATGAGATCAAAAGATTGCAAGTTACAATATAGAGTATGTTTTATATTCAATATCAATGAGTTATATCCTCAAAAGATGTTGAAATTTCTTCAAATCACCCTTGTTCGGTGTTGGAAAGCTAATTAAGGGTATTTTGATAATTTTACCCCTAATTTTTAGATCATGATGTTGTACAATTATCCTATTATAGGATTGTAAAATAATGAATTGTAATATGTCTATTTCTATTAATGGAAAATGGATGGAAGGCCTTTTCCTTCACCGATTTACCCCAAAAAATATATATTTGGTTAATATCTCTTTGAGGAAAGATTATTGAAGTACCTCTAATTATTCAGGCTTCCTAAGACCAAATCATCATCTTCGTCAAAATCTTTTCTCAACTAATTGGGGCTGTAAGTTTAGGAGTCATAATAAGTTTTGGTAAAGTTTTACGTTAGCTCCTTTACCTTGGCATGAAACGTGTTAAGGGAAAGTTTAAAGTCCTCACCCTTCTTAGACCAAAACAGAATAAAGGCAATTTTGAAAATTTTAAATATTTATTATTGAAGACGTACCTAATTAATATAAAATTTTAAGAGCCATAGAATGTAATTTATATTATTTTGATATTGTAAGGAGTTTCAACCCCTTTTATGATATTTCTTATACTCTTTGGATTTTATAATAAAGTTCTCTCACTCTTTTCGTTGTCTAGATTTGTCTTGTTTGTCCTATGTAGTTGGAATTCAATCTATGGTTTCATTTATATATTGCAAGAGAATAACAAGAAAGCTCCAACTCTTCTTTTTGTTGGCTGGCCACAAAAGCATTTATTATAAAAACGATTTTGAAATAGATAGATGTATAGAAGTTGAACCCTTTTGAAAAAGATCTATGTATAGAAGTTGAACCCATTTGGAATAGATACGTGCATGGATGTGTATACTACGCTCCTGCGGGAGCATAGTGTACACTCACTCAATTTGGGAGGAAATTTTCTAAAACAAAATTTTGAAACTGCCTTAAAATCACTAAATTATTATATTCAAAAGAAAAAGTTTTAATTTTGAGTTTTTGGACTCTTAGATTTGACCCACCAAAAATTAGACGGTTTACATTCGATCTTGGGGCAGCATTTTTTTTTTTAAGCCCAATGTATAACATATGTGTCGAAGAGGTTACATTTGCAAAATTTGGGGACCTAAAAATACTCCCAAATTGGTTTTGCCCGAGGGAGTAAATGGACAACATGCTCCATCAAGAGCATGAAATCTTTTCACTTCATCATAAGGCCCATGGAGGTAGAAATTCCTTGGGCAGAAGAAAAAAAAAAAAGAAAAAAAAAAGAAAAGAAGAAAAGACGAACAAAAAGAAAAGAAGAGAAAAAAGAGGATAAAATGAGTCAGCCATTTGGTGAAAATAGGCCGACAAAATTGATGGACAGCGAATCTAAGTTATCAAAAAGAACTCAAAATAAAATATTATAATCATATATGTTTCAAATAAAAGATATTATGCCAAATTTATGGCGAAATATTATCTATATTTGTGTTTTGGACTTTTAGCGCACAAGCTTATACTCTGTGACATAAAACCATTGAGTTATAAATCTTTTACATAAATGTTTTATTTATGAAAATAATTCATACAAGGCGTCAATCTTATACTATAAAATTAATGCACACCCCAAAACCCCATTGGAAAAGTTGATTTTTTTTTTTTTTTAACCAAAGAAAATCCCTCCAACTTATCATCTCAACCTCAAAAATAAAAAATAATTCATATTTAAAAAAAAAAACTATTGTCAGTCGATAGGCTGATGGACTAGTGTAAGCCTAATGGCTCATATTGAATATGTGCCGATCTTATGGTCACAATTGCATTTCGTATTTGAATTTGATTTTTTTTTTGTACAAATCCAAATCACATGAAATATGGAACGTCTATTCTTTAAAAATATTAGAATCTAATAAAAATATCAAAAAAAATAATTTATAAAAAATAAATTGACTAAAATACCCTAAAAACTTTTGGGAGTATTTTAGTTAATTTATTTTCTATGAATTATTTTTTAATAAGTGCATCTTGATTAGAAATGTGGACGCTACAAACTTTATCTTACTTTGATTTATATAAAAATAAATAAAATTAAATTACGAAATAAAGTCGTGACCATAAGAGTGACCCTGATTCAATTTGGGCCGTTGGGCTTACACTATTCCATCAGCTGGGGCTGAACTTAGCTTTTTTTTATATTTCAAGTCTTAAAAGTAGTGAATCTTGTAACACATTATCCGAATAATCTACTTTCAAGATTTTTAAATGCTTATAAATCAGTTAGATCCGCATCATTCTTATATCTTTAAATTTCACATATATAGATAGAGTTAGATTTTCAGGCCATAGTAGACGTTTCCAACCCCCCCAAATTGCATCTTCCATCAGAATTCATAGATGCACCTTACTTTAATTATTTAAGATTGATGCCATGGTTTACATAAACCACACCCTTTATATGAATAAAAGAAAATTATACAAAGAATCAACTCTTCATGTATATCACCCTTACCTCAAAATTGTCTTCATTATATTAGGTAACAATATGGCCTTTGCCTCAAACAAATAGCAAAGATACAAAAAGTGACAGACAAAACTCTCTCTCTCTCTCTAAGATCCTAAAAAAGCCAGACAAATCTCTCTCTCTTAGGTGGAGAAAGAGAGAGAAACAATGAACTCAATAGTGTGAGAATCTTGACCTTGGGCAAACTCAATTCCATTTCCTTTCCACTTTTTACTTTCTTGAGACCAGACTTAGAGTGTGCAAATAAGGATGGCCAAACCCAAATGCCATGGGATCCAAGGGCACAAATGTGGGGCCACTTGGGAAAAAAACCAATCACATTTTGCCCAGTGCTGTTTCCCTTGCTTGTTTACATCCCCTCAAGCAAGGTACAAAAAGATAAAAAGAAAAATGTAAAGGAAAGAGGAAAATATTTTTTCTCATGGATTGATGAATAGGGACCACATTATTGGGTGTGCATAAAATGTCCTAAAATTCAATCATCTATGTTCTGTTGATGATTGATAGAGAGGCCACAAGCAAAATCTCAATGCCTATTATGTTGAGTGTGTAATGTGTATTTTCACAGGAGCATACTATATACTTAATCCCTCGGAAAAACCGAGTTGGAGGATTTTTTTTATACTAAATTTGTGATCAACATCATAATAACCAAATGGGGACTTTCTGAAAAAGATAAATTTAACTCCTAAGAACTTACATTTGACAGTAAAAAAAAATTGGATGAATTCTATCAAACATTATTTTCTCAAGCACATATATAGCACTTGGTTTTTCTTTTTCTTTTCATTTTCAGAGTTCGCCTTAAGGTTGAGGAGGTTACATCCGAAAAAATTAAAGCATAGAAAAGCTCATAGCTAGAATTTTACTCGAGGGAGCAAATGAACATATGATCCCTGAGGAGCACATAATCTTTGGGCCATGATAATCCTTGTGGCTATTAAGTTTGTCTGTGTTATAATTTGGTAATGGATATGGTTTCATAAATGGTGAGCCTCTCTCAGTAAGGATTAGTTAGTGGGTTGGTAAAGGCTGAGAAAAGTGAAGAAAGAATTAAGAGAGGGGGAAAAGGGTCACTGCAAAAAAACAAAGGTGTTCCCATCATTCTCAACATAAGGAAAACACTGTCACTTTTCTTTTCTTACTCAGAAATTCCCATGATTTTGTCTCCTAGAGGAACTGCTACTGTATAATTCATCATTGCTACCAAACTCTAAGTCAATGGCTTAATCAAAGTTCTCATTTAGATGGACAGAGTCGGTGTTTCAATGAAGTTGGAGGTGCTACATGCTATAAAACGTGGCTTAAATTACTTGCTTTATGCAACAATAACTATGTAAATAAAGGTCTTCCTTTCTCTCTTCTCTTTGCCCAACTGTTAATACTTTATGGAATATATTTGTTTACTTTATCAAATATTCTTACTCTTTTTCTCACTCATGCCACACCTTGGGGTATAAACGGCTCGGTCTGGATCTAAGGGTGGTAATGGACCCGATCAGAGCTGGGACCCAACAGGTAGACCCGACCTTGGGTTTGGGTATTTATCTAAAATTTGGACTTGAAAAGTCGGGTCCAGGTCCAAAGCCTGGACCTGAATACTTGCAGGACCCAACCCAAATAATGTAGAAACTCATACTTTTTACTGTGTGGGTATTCATCTGTGAAATTGACTTCTCAAAAGAGCTTTTAAACTCAAACTCAGCTTTTAAACCAACATCTATGTGGGTTTTCATAAATATTGCCAATATGCTTGTTTTTTAGGAATTTTTAATTATTACGTAACGAATGTGGGTATTCATAAATGTTGTGCAATAGTGCAAATGTTGCAAATAATATGGGTATATGATGATAAAAAAAAGGTAAAAATAATAATAATAACTCATAGTCATAGGGTGGCAATGGAACCGACCGAACCTCGGATCTGATGAGTAGACCTGACCTCAGCTGTGGGTGTGGGTCCAAATTTTTGACTCAAAAGGTAGGGTCCAGGTCCAAAACCTAGACCCATATATTATTTGGGTCCAGGTCCAACCGGACCCGACCCATTGCCACTCCTATCTAGATCGGGTCTAACCCCACTAGGAGTCGATCACTTCTGAGCTGATTAGCGGGTTGGGTTGGGGTCGACACTTTTTTGAAACTTAAATGATACAAATACCATAAATATTAAAATATCGGGTTGGGTCAGATCGATCCAGACCTAGTTAGGACCGGGCTAGACCTAGATCAATTTTTCAGTTCCCTTGGAGGGTCTGGACCGTGAAATGATGTTGCACCCTCCAGTTCGACCTTCCTGATTTCCAACCCTATCATCAGATTCAATACTTATATCCTACATCATCTTCTCGAAACTCCAAGATTTAAATTTAGGAAACTTAATTAATGACGATAGAAAATGATTATTTTTAACGATTTGCTTTACCTTTTTTTTTATTTATATTTTCTCTTTTAAGTGTCAAGGAACTGGACGATAATATGATATGGAACCTCCTCTTTTTTGTCTTTTCTTGAATAGTATGTAATAAATAAATATATATATATATAAAGTCATCCCAATGCCTATCAGCGAGAATAAATAGTAATTTCTTCTACCCTCATCATCGTCTAAATTTCATCGTACAGTCACGATTGTCAGGTAGTGTTTTATTTTTTTTTTCTTTCTTATCAATCGGAATGACCTGAAATTTGAAAGGTATGTACATATTATTGATGCGCATCTAGTAAAAATATAAAACAAATTATCTGTAAAAATAAATCTACCAAAATACCCCCAAAACTTTTCGAGGGAATTTTGGTCAATTTTTTTCATGTAAAATATTTTTTTTATATTTTTCAAAGATTCCCCTATTTTTGATGAATACAAGTTTTAAATTTCATGTCATTCGGATTTTTAGAAAAAAAATAAAAAATAAAATATTACTAGACAATCGTGATTGTGCGATAAACTTTGGATGGTATGAAGGTAGGCGAAATCACTGTTCATTTTCGCCTATAAGTGTTGCGTACATACAACAAATTCATTCACCATTGAAGAAAGGGAGAGGGGGGATATACGATGCCGAGTACTTCTATAGTGACATTTCAACAATAGAGATTAAAGATAAATACCTAAATTTAAAAAATATTGATGCAAGTGTCGTGTCTTTTGTATATTGACATGTTCCAAGAATAAACATGTGCATGTGTCGCTTCCATGAATATCGTGTTGTAAAAAACACTCCTTTTCCTTTGTAAAATTTTCAAAATTTGATATTGAAAAGGCAATGAATTGCAATGGAGGATGTTTCTCATATAACTCCCATCAACTTGAAATTCTTGGAAGTTAGTTTTTCTTATAGAGTTTATATTTTGGAGTTCTCTTCCCTGATAAAATATGAGAATGTTTTTAAAGATATCATTTATCTTTTGTCATTAGATGTCAAATTGGACGGCTTGGGGTGAGTCACGAAATTCGAGAATATTTTTTTGAAACTTTATATTTATTTAATGACATTCTTAAGACCACCCATTTTGAAATATAATAGGCTAAAATGATTTTGACCTCTATATACAAAAGATAAATGGTCTATGCAGACAATCCCATAAAATATATACAAAGACTTAAAGTAGCCGGTTATGACTTAGAATTTCATTACTCACTAACTTTAAATTGTAAGTAAATAGTGCCTCTTCAATGAATTTCACTTATCCAAACAAATAGTTGTGGTTTATATAGGTGAAGGCTATACAATTGAGAAACTATAACATTTTTGGGAGAGGAGAGAGAGAGTTTGGCATATGCAGCCACCCAATCATATTATAAGGGGAACTTTTGTATGTTTCAATTTGATATGCACACTTCTTTTTGGTATATTTGTTTGTGGGCATCTAGCAAAGGGCTGAAAATTTACACTCTCGATCGAAAACCCAAAATTTGGATCTCATCCGGTTTCGGGTATGGATCCAAAATTCGGATTCAAATCCAAAATTTAGATTAAAATTGTAATTCGTGTAAGATCCAAGTACATGTAGATTTGATCCGGATCCGACCTAATTTTTTAAAATAATGTATAGATAGTATAGACTATATGTTATGATTTATATATAATATATATAATTATTTTAATTTTTATAATTATATTTTAATTTTATAATATACAAAATGGGAATTGATCTGGATATGGATTTGGATCATAATCCTATATATACTTTCAAGATTGGATTTAAATCCGAATATTCTAGATCCAATTGGATTTGGATCTAGATTTGGATCTGATGTATACTTTTCAGACCCAGATCCAAATCGGGGTGGATCCGAACCTGATCTGAAAAAATTCTCAACCCTAATCTTGTATTCAAATCTCATAATTAAGACCGAGTCAATAGTAATGTCACATATTGTTTTGTGCAATATAAAGCTCTATGCATAGAGGCATCTTGTCATCCACTCTTAATCGGACGGCTAGGAGTGAGCCAGTCAAAATTAATAGGGTGACTAAACGTGGGTTGATAACAATATCACTTATTAATTGTAGTATGAAAAACACAATTGATGCAGTTCTATTACATTATTATTAGCCCACTCTCAATAATTTAATCAAAACTTTTGATATCACATTATAAACTCTATGTGTGTGAAACAATTAGAAAGGTTTCCCTTGTCATTTAGGTGCCAGAAATTTGGAAGGTATAAAAATAGAGGGACATCTATGCTAATAAGTCTCATAATAAATATTTCCATAATTTTGTTATTATATAATATCCCTCTTTTTGCCTTTCTACTTGTCCCAAAAATGCCTCCATTTTGGAAGTAGCAGTTTTGAAACAATGTCTTTATAACTACTTTGAAACGAACTAATGTTTTCATGTACAAAGTACTGGTTCAGAATTGGTAGATCTGAACCAGTGCCTTTATCACTTGTATAGAAGATGAAAACATATGTGACCAATAGATTTGAATTATTGATAAAGACATTGGTTTAGAATAACTAATTCCAATTTGGGAGAATGACTCTTGATAGAGCGAAATATCAGAGTATGACTCTTATAGCCGGATAGTTAGAATAAGACTCAAATACATAAATATTTTTATTTTTTAAAATATTAACAAACTTTAAATATAAAATATGAATTTCTTTTAGTTCCACCGGTTAACGATAAGCAATATTGGCATGAATTTTCTTAAACAAGCCCATGACTCCAATGTCCCTTGTACGGGGGCAAATTTGAATAGAAAGCTGAGTCAAGCTACCCTACTCTTGGGACCATACTACATTATATAATAAGTATAATGACAATTAATTAAAAGAGGGGGAGAATGATGAGTAGGACCCTTGTCTCTGTGAAGAGTGAGACAGCCAAAATGGAGCAGAAAAATGGCATTTTCCAAAAAAGCAGCAGCTTTTTTTAATAATATTCCCAATTCCAACCATTTAATTAACAAAAGCCTGGAATTAAAAAACCAAATCCCGCCACTGATTATCCAATCATACAGAGGGGCACGTGGGCCCCACCAGGCCCATAAAGCCCTCTCACGTGGGCCCCACATCACCGTAAGAGAGAATATAATAATGCATTAAAAAAAACAAATAAAAAATAGGGAAAAGCAAATCGGACGGCAAGGAATGTCTCTTGGGACGGGGCGCGGTCGCCGCCGCTCATCGACCCGTCCCTTTCATTCCACGTCGCCTTGAGCTGACGTCATTCTCTCCGCCGACGTGGAGAATTAATCCCTGCATTTTGCCACGTCATTACCCTGACATGTGCAAGACACGTGGTGTATTCTGCGTAATCCTTTCGGACCTCGGGACTAACGCGCCAATGAAGACGTGTCTCGGGGACACGTGGAGTTATGTGACGTGTCGGTCTGACGGTCGTGTCGGACCGGTCGGCTCAGTGGGCCGGTTCCGTCTCTGTCTACGGGGCCTCGGACTTGTGTCCAGGGGGATGGACACGTGGACCCCACCGTTAACCGGTTCTACCGGTCTGTACGGGTGATGCTGCTGCTGCGGCCGAGGTCGTGCTCATCATCATGACTACAAGGGATGGCTCACATGCTCTTAAGGTGCCTATCATTTTTAATCTCTCTCTCTCTCTCTCTCATGGGTCACATGCTCTGAAGGTGTATATGAATTTTAATCTCTCTTTCTCTCTCTACAAGGCTATAATCTATAGATATGATGCAGTTTCTATAAATAATGGACGAACTAATCAACAAATACTACAGAGCTTCCAGAAACATGGGTGAAAAGTCATTTTTAGCACGAAATGGACGGTCTTGATAATATGTTACTTACAATATACACTATTTTTAAAATTTGAATTTTTTTTTTTTATACAATCATGATGGTCAAACCGAGATGGTCGATTTGAAGGTTTTTTAACCCTGAACTATAATTTTCCATTAGATATAAGGTGAGGCTTTACTATTTTGAAACTAACAGTCCAAATGTTAACTTACTAGAATTATTATTTTTAGTTTTTAAAAGTTCTTTATTTTTTCATATTCAAGATCATGTCACAGATTATATATGTCTATAAAAATTGAGTCCAAAAAACCATCTCAAAAATAGATTTATGAATAGGCCCGTATTTCTACATATGCGGGCTTGGCTGCATAAAAACCAGGTCCTATATATATATACTAAATTTTTTATATATTTTTTGGCATTTTAAAATGTCTTATGATATTTCACATTTTGCATTTTTATTTTACTTTTTCTAAAGTATCCCTGATTTGGAACTCCAAATTTTTGAAACGGGAATTTTATCAAACGATTGGTTTGACAGTAAAAGACAAGCTTCAAAACTTGAATAACCAAATAAGGTCAATTTTAAACTGTCAAAACCCAAACGCAAGTGTGTAATGATAAATTTCAATAGCCATTATGATGTCTGACTTGATGTGCTACTTGACAATTTATAAAAGAAAAAAGTTTATATAAGGTTGCAACCTTAAAATGAAATGTTGTTTTAATGTTAAAAAAAACCTTCTAATCGATCCTCTTGACATTGAGATGTACGAAAATGAAAAAACAAAAGTTTTTGGGTCTTAGAAATAGTGAATCTTGCAACACATTATCTAGACCGTCCATTTTCAAGATTTTCATATATTTATAGATCTACTTGATTTTAACCATTTTTTAAACTTAAAATTTTCTAATTAGGTATGAAAATAGATTTTAAGTTAATACTAAGAATTTTTAATAACAAAATTATATGTTATGATAAAGTTTTAAGGTGTGCCTTGATTGAATTGTTTAAGGTTGCATCCTTATGAAAACCTCACCCTTTATAAAAAGAATTATATGCTGTTTAAAATTAAATACAAAAAATTATGGGCAACATCATGCTAAATAGTTCTAACTTTAGGTTTGGCTTGATAAATTTGTTGTAAAAACATCCAAGTATTGAAATAAGAAAAAAATAAATGAAATAAACACAAGACCCCCGCCCCCCAAAAAAATAAAAATAAATCAAGCGTTTAAAACAATCACATAAGGGATGCATCCGTAGGTGTAGAGGGTAAGGTGCACCTTCAAAATTTATCTTGTTATATAATTTTGATGTAAAATGTTCTTAGGATTATCTCAAAATCTATTTTTATATCTAATTATAAAATTTAAAATTTAAAAAATGGTTAAAATCAAGTAGATCTATAAACATATGAAAATGGACGGTGTAGATAATACGTTGTAAAATGCACTATTTTTTGAGACTTAAAATCTTTTTATTTTTCGTAGTCATACATCTCGATGTCGAGATGCTCAATCAAAAGGTTTTTCAACATTAAAACTACCTTTTCCGATGGATTTTTGTGGGGCATCGTAATTCTACATTATAAGGTAGCATCCTTTCATAAACTTTTTCCCTTTAACAACTCTATGCAATGGACGTTTAAGCTGCTAGTAAATTATAATATCTGAGAAACTTAAAATTCCGATTATCTCAAATAATTCCTAAAAAGGTAAATTTTTCAGTACACCCTAATTTGATGTATCATTTCTAAATTCCTGAAAGAAAATTTTAAGGCCCAGTTTAGATAAACCACTGAATACTGAATAATATTATTTGCACCCCTGTCCATTATCGAATTTACAAAGTTTTGTAAAAAGTTTATATAAGGTTGCTATAGAATTAAAGATGCACATAAAAAACCCATTGGAAAGGTTGTTTTAATTTGAAAAACCCTCTAATTGATTATCTTGA
The DNA here is from genome assembly GCF_000471905.2 of Amborella trichopoda. Next base: position 342,495 of record NW_006500346.1, on the reverse strand, counting down.
CATCGAGATGTATGAATAGGAAAAAAAAAACGATTTTGAGTCTTAGAAATAGTGCATCTTACAATACGTTATCTAGACCGTCCATTTTCAATATTTCTATAGGTTTATAGGATCTACTTGATTT
>NW_006500346.1:300378-328716 GCF_000471905.2 Amborella trichopoda | reverse complement strand
GGATTTTTTATGTCCCAGCAGTTTTTAGCAATGTGTCCATGCCCACAATACTGGCAAGTTACTTGAGGTGCCATACCCATTCTTTGTTGAGGTGCGACCTTTATCTCCAAGAATGCTTTGCTGATTTTGGTTGCGACCTTTATCTCTTCTACCTCTATAATGGCCACGTCCTCGACCATTTGTAAGATTATAAAAACTATAAAAACCCTAGTGAGAGATAGAGAGAGAGTACACCTCAATTCATTCATTTAACACACTACATTTCACACTAGTGTATATATATATATACAGTGGACAGAATTACCCTTGAGGGTAAAGAATGAACGAATTCCCTATACAATGTTTTTAAAGACAGTCTCTCTCTTAACACTACCCCTCAAGTCGAGCATGCATCTTGTGCATTGAGAGCTTGTCTGTGGACTTATGGTATCTTGGTTCTCTTAGAGCTTTAGTAAACATGTCTGCCAGCTGATGGGATGAAGGAACAAAGGCTATGGAAATAGCACTAGATACAACCTTTTCTCTAATAAAGTGATAATCAACTTCTATGTGTTTAGTGCGAGCATGGAAGATAGGATTGGTGACTAATCACATAGCACTTTGATTATCACAAGCTAGAATGGTTGGCTTAATTGTGGAAACACCAATTTCCTTAAGGAGCATACGTAGCCAAGTAATTTCTGCTGCAACAATACCCATTGCTCTTTGTTTTCACTCTGTATTTGATTTTGATATTGAGGCCTGCTTTTGCTATTCCTGGAAATTAGACTCTCTCCCAAGAAGATACAGAATCATGTAATGGACCTACGATCATTAGGACACTCTGCTCAGTCAGCATCAGAGTATGCTTTGAGGTCAGGTGAACTAGATTAAATATAGAATAAGCTATCATGTATAGAACCCTTTAAATACCTCAAAATCCTTTTTATGGCTTCCCAATGAGGCTGTCGGGGACCCTGCATGAACTAACATACTGTATTCACTGCATAAGCAATGTCAGGGCATGTAAATGTAAGTTATTAAAGACTACCAACAACACTTCTGTACAAGGAAGGATTGGGTAACAGTTCCCCTTCTTCAGTTCTTAACTTCCTATTTACTTCAAACAGGGTGGAAGTAGGCTTGCATCCCAACATCTTTATTTTAGAGAGTCAATCAATAATATATTTATGTTGGGTGAGAACAATACCTTTCTCTGTCTGATGAATTTCAATACCCAAAAAATATTTCAGTTCTCCAAGGTCCTTCATCTCAAAGTTCAATTTCAATTCTTTCTTAATATGTTCAATGCCTTTAATGTCATTTGCTGTAACAATGATGTGATCCACATAAATTAGGAGGAGGATAATACCTGAGGATGATCTTTTTAAAAATAGGGAGTAGAGTAAACAATCGAATTTCTCAAACCATGCCCTAGGAGCTTGCTTGAGTCCAGAATTCACTCTTTTTAATTTGTAGATATGCGATGTGGTCGTAAGGGATCTTCAAATCCTTTGGGTTGTTGCATGGACACTTCTTCTTTCAAATCACCATGAAGGAACACATTTATCACATCAAGTTGATGGAGTTTCCAATTAAACATAGATGACAGAGCCATAACGCATCGAATAGTGAGTGCCTTTACAATTGGACTGAAGGTTTCATCATAATCAATGTCTTATTCTTGACTAAACCCCTTGGCCACTAGTCTAGACTTCAACCTTTCAACTAAGCCATTTGATCTGACCTTAACTTCGTACACCCATTTTGAGCTCACAACATTTTGCCTGGAGGCAATGGCACTAATTCCCAGGTATGATTTCTTTTAAGTGCACCAATCTCTTCTTTCATTGACGCCTACCACCCAGTGTTAGAGGCATCTTCTTCATAGGTTGTTGGTTATTGAATTTGAGAATTGTTTGGTGCAACTGCTCATATGACAGATGACAACTCTCAACTTTGAGGCATAATTTCTTACCACGGTCCTTGCATGGTATTCATTAGAGATAGTTCTGTCTTACCTATAACTCATATTGGAACTGTGATTATTTCCACTACCTTTGGTTCTTTAAATAACCTTAATATTTTACTTGTTTCCAAACTTAAGAAACAAATCATATATGTATCTCAACTTGCTAAAGATTTTAAGTGTTGTTTTGAGTTTACTCCTCATGATTGTATTGTGAAGGATCTACAAAGTGGGAAGGTGATTGCTGAGGGGGTGTTAAGAGAGAGATTGTCTTTAGTAACATTGTATAGGGCATTCTTTCATTCTTTACCCTCAAAGGTAATTCTGTCCACTATATATACGCACGCTAGTGCAAAACGTAATATGTTGAGTGAATGAATTGAGGTCTACTCTCTCTCTCTCTCTTTCATGGTATCAAAGCCTCAACCTCGTCTTTCTATTCACAGAGGCAGAACCTGTAAGTGTCATATCTTATCTCATCACATTTTCCATCTATATAATCTCATTATCTCTTTTTCTGTTTATTCTCTCTCGTAATCTCATTACCTCATTTTCTGTGTTAATTTCATTACCCAATATTTCATCTCTTCTTCTCATCACATTTTCTAATTCCCTCTCATCACATTTCTCTTAATTGCTACTTCTTCCTTTGTTAATTACGTCAATCTTCATCTCTCATCACATTTCTCTTATTCTCTCTCTTCCTCTTAAAAGTGATGTTTGTCCTCTAAAAGGGCTTATACTTCCTCATCTTCTTGGAGTTACCCTCTTATCTCATTGTTGGGGTTTTTTTTACCTGCTCCTTTTACCTCTTCTTTATCATCATTGGAGTTTACTCTTATTACTCCCAAAAGTGAAAGTTTAGCAACCCTTGTGCCGAACTAGTATCTGGTAAGCGAAATCAAAGTTCGACACCCCTTGTGCCAAACTATATTCTTAAAAGCCAAATCAAAGTTCAGCAACCCTTGTGCTGAACTAGTCTCTAGAAAGCGAAACCAAAGTTTTGCAACCCTTGTGCCGAACTATTCTTTGAAAAGCCAAAACAAAGTTCGACAACGCTTGTGCCGAACTACTCTCTGTAAAGCCAAACAGAAGTTCAATACTCAACCAACCGAAGTAGGTTTTGTCTTCCCTAAAAATTTCGGTAACAGTGGTACTGAAGTAATCGCTGTCACTTTTCAGAATTGTTCCCCTTCTAGTTAGTACTTTACTTTCAAAACTTCAAGTGAAGTAGTTCCTTTTAACTATGCCCTCCCTAAGCTTCCCATCATTTATCTCTATTATACTCAGTAGAGGCAACTACCTCAAATGGAAGGCCCAAGTTTAAAATTGTATTGAAGGCTTGAATCTTGAAAGTCACCTTGATGGGTCTAGTTGGCCACAAAATGAGTTTATTTTTGATGAACCAAAAGAAAATCAAGGCATCAATCCAGAACCATCAAAGGACCCCAAATTTCTAGAATGGCGAATGAAGGATAAACACTATTGAGTTGGTTACTTTCTACTCTCTCCGATGACTTGCTCACTGAAATGATGCACCTAAAGACAGCTCAAGAAGTGTGGGAGACGTTTTACAACACTTATCAAAGGGAGACATTTGCCAATGTTCTCCAGCTTAAAACATAATTGATCAATTTACAAAAGGGGTCTCAATCAGTGACTGAATACCTGAATAAGTTCAAAACTATATGTAACCACCTTGCTGCAATTGGTAGTCCAATAAGTGATCAAGATATGATCTTCTATACCCTCAAAGGTCTTGGTCCATAGTTTTAAGTCCTTTGAGACTTCGCTGGTGACTAAACCTCCATTTCCGTCCTATTCAGAGCTTCGATCCGCTCTTCTCACATATGAAGCTTGGTTTTGTATCTTCATCGGTCGTGGAAAAGTAATTCTCAAATATTGGTGAACACATCATCAAGGCATAGAGGGGGATATGGTCAAGGACGTGGTTGTTATAGAGGTAGATGAGGTAGAGGTCGCAACTAAAATCAACAAGGCAAGAAGCCAACCCATCTTACCATCAACCTCGTTAGCCAAGAATGGGTATGCCACCTTGAGTAATTTGCCAATATTGTAGGCGACATGGACACATTGCTAAAAACTGTTGGGACATCAAAAATGTTTCATCGTCCCACGATGTGTTGGGACATTAAAAATGCTTCATCGTCCCACAATGCACTGGGACCTCAAAAATGTTTCATTGTCCCACGATGCACTGGGACCTCAAAAATGTTTCATCGTCCCACGATGCACTGGGACCTCAAAAATGTTTCATCGTCCCACGATGCGCTAGTGCTTGATTTCAGCAATTTATCAGCCATTGTCCCAACTGATCGTTCTTGGGTTATATGCTTTGATACCATTTAAAATTATGAAAGCCCTAGAGAGAGAGAGAGAGAGTACACCTCAATTCATTCATTCAACACACTATGCTTTACACTAGCGTGTATATATATACAATGGACAGAATTACCCTTGAGGGTAAAGAGTGAAAGAATGCCCTATACAATGTTACTAAAGATAGTCTCTCTCTCAACAGAAATAAGGTTATGTCACTCTTGATTTCGCAGTGAATGCTTTGAGTTGCTTAATAAAAGTGTGAACTAGACCAAGAATATGGAGGTTGTGTCCTCTACTTTAGATTTAGACACCCATTCTAATAAGAGCCTTTATGTTTGTATTTTCGACTCCTGACAAGTTCTTTCCATGCTATTTCTACTGTTGTACAAGTATTTAGAAGATTATCATGGATGCCTCTTGAGCATTGGAGCCTTGCGGGTTCCCATGATCTCCTTGCTGTTGTGCACAGTGGTCTCTTGAGGAATTATGGAAGATCTTGTGGAGGTGGAGCTTCTGTTTTGTATGGTTGGTTTGCTTTTATTTGCCTAGGTGCCTGTCTTCATATAGAATCCTCCATTTGTTCATGGTTTTCAACTATTTAATATCTCCTTTGGGACTGTTTGCATCAAGTATAAGTTGCAGACAGAGCGACTTTATATGATTGGTCTCCTTGGTCTTTGATGTGTATCTTTAGAAATAGTAAATCGGCGTGAGTTGTAAGTTGAACCAGACATATCCTGATGGGGGTAAAACTTTTGAAAACTCAGTCCCCTGGAGTGGTGCACAACTTATATCCGGCATCCAAGCTGGCCCCAAAAGTCCATGATAATGAAAACTTTTTTTGATTGTTAGTTGGAATTTTATTAATATGGAAAGATCATTATATAAAATGAAAGGCAGACGTGAAGGAAACTTTATTAGTCAATTGGAATACGAAATGAGCTGTAGTTATGAATTTCCCCTCAATTGAAAATATTTTCTACGTGTTTTCCTTTGCTGTTATAGGCCCGTGACCAACTCGTATGGATAATTAGGATATACATTGGCGTGATGGTTATAAAGAAGGCATAATACCTTGGCAGAAAACTGTTCCAATAAACAAAATGAGCGGGTGAGCAGAAGAGCAGGAGCAGCGATGCCCTGAATACTCCGGGGTTAGTTTGTTCATCAAATGCAATGGAAACATGATTTACTATATTGAGGAATAGCTTTCCATGATTCAGAGGAGGATGTGGTATAAAGTTAGGAAAATGAAAAAAATTAAACTGACTGGTTGGCAAGGGCTATTCTTGCAAGAATTTAAATTATTTTGAAGGATGTCAAGCATCATGAACTTAAAAGTCAGATGACACGACGCAAATGATACAGATGGATATAGGAGCAAGTTCCACTGAAAAGAATCAGGAGAGGAAGAGAAGATTAGAAAGTTAGAATATATCAGTTGGTTTCCTTTGTGTGATTTGTTATGTAATAGTGATTGGGTGCTTCATTAGCGAGATGTGCTGGGGGAGACGAGTATCTTCTTTTGAAAGCAGTGAGTAGAGGGAAATTGTTGAAGCAAAGTAGGAGGATGTTCTCTCCTTGAATTTAAGAGAAATTAATTGTTATGTTATATTAAGCTTGTTTAATTTCTTATGAGGTACAAGAAATGTCATAAAGATTAGAGCTATATCTAGCATGCGTAATAGGTCCAAGTGATCTAAGGATCATCAATACAAACAATATTTTGAGACACTTTGAGATAGAATAGGTTTCGCTTCCAGCCCTCCACGAAAACAATATGAAAAGATATTTATATAGAAGTCTCTCTAGATTTACCCAACGTAAAGAAAAAACAGTGATTTAACTAGAGCAATTAGGGGAAGCCAAGTTTTGTTCAAATTGCAACTCACACAAGCATGTTCATCGTAACCTTAGTTTCATTTAGACAAGAGTTTTGATTTTGTATAAGACAAAAATCTCCGATCTTCTTTTGTGATAAATCCAAGCACAATATAAGCTTGATATTTGTCCATTTGAAACTAGATTAAGAGAAATTTATGGGCTTTGAAGAATAAGTGAGACCCACAAATAAATATCTAAGAGAAGGCTTGTAACTACATTAATATTAGGAATGCTTAAATACATGCGAGGTCTATGAACAAGATGAGGTTGATAGTCATATGATTCAAGTCAACTAAATCGAATAACCTACAGTCCTGGCTATTTAGAGGTGTAGGGATAGCTCAAATCCTTAGGAAGCCTAATAAAAATTTGTCAGAGATGCCAAGAGTTGCCACTTTGGGAAAATCTGAAGGCTCATTTGCGGGATGAGGAAGAGTTGAAGTATTGCAATTTTTTGGGTACTCACTTCCGAAGTTGAAGGAGCACCTATGATGGGGATTCTTTCTTCTTCACATACTTTGGCATTTGAAACCCTCAGCATGTCTATAATAAGGTTTGAGATTAGTGTTCGCAAAATCGAACCGTAACGGTTAACTAGACATGGGCCTGAAAGATGTTTAACTGGCCTAACCGGTAAACCGGTCGATTCAACCATTTTAACCAGGCAAGTCCTGGGCGGGTATAAAATGTGTTGAAAAAAAATAAAAAAGATACAAAAAAAAATCTACTAAAATATAAAAACCATATAAAAAAGGGTGTGGTTTCTATAAGGTTGCAACGTTAAACAATCCAATTAGGACGCACCTCCAACTTCCCCTAGACAACATGTGCATGGAACCAAGATGTTACATCTCCCTCAGCTTAGATCACATTATAATAAGTTTCCTTTACCTAAGCTAAATCACATTGTAATACAAGAAAGATGGTTTTCCATCGAATTCCGAAACCATTTCATTGGCCAACAATCCATGGTACCGGTTAGAAAGGCGAGCGATGCATATCTCGATGACCTTCTTGAACATGCTATCACCATGGTAGAATGGTTGTTCTAACATATCATATAATTTTGGTGTAAAAAATTATTAGGATTATCTGAAAATCTATTTTCATATCTAATTATAAAATTTTAAATCCCAAAAATGGTTAAAATCAAGTAGATCTATAAATATATGAAAATCTTGAAAATGGACGGTCTCGATAATGTGTTGCAAGATTCACTATTTCAAGAAGCAGTTTTTATTATTCTTCCCTTCTGTTTTGGGCAATTTGCAAAAGGAAGCAGTTTATCTAAGCGTTTGTGGTTTGTGATGGTTGTGGGTGCGCACAGCCTTGCGCATTTTGGGGGATCAAATATGGAATTGGGACTATCGGCCATATTTCGAGTTTTATGTTATGCGTATATATAGTGCTAGTGCAAAGGCAAAAGGCTTGTTGATTCTGATTACCATCATGGTTGATTCTTATTTGATACTTCGGTTTTATAATTCTGCATGACACCTATTGCATAAATAAAGGTCTACTTAATATACTTCCTGTATTTTAAAAGTATTTGTTGGTACATGAAGGAGAGAATTACAATTTACAATCAAGATTACTAAATCCCCCCTATTATTTCAGTGTTACTGCAATTCATGTTCCATGCTTTGAAACTGTTTACCTCTAAGTGATGGCTTGAAATTCTCTGTGGTTGCAAACCATTGTAATTTGCACGATGTTGGAGTGTTTCAGTGAGCAGCAGTTCTCTTTTCCTGGATACTACACGACATTTCTTACACAAGCATTTCTTCTAGCTGCTGATGCTCAAGTGTATATGCTTCTGCAGTTGCATGAAAAGGTGTGTATGCTTTTGCTCTTGTAAAAGCATGAATATCAGCTGGTTTCCTTCGAGAAATGGCCAAAGCTGAAGAGAGAGCTAAATGCAAACTAGGCGATCGGGCAACTAGTGATGTTATAGTGAGGTTGAGGACCAGAGAGGGAACAGATACTTGGTTCTACTGTCACTCTCACATTCTTATTCAAAAGAGCCAGTTCTTTGCGGATAAGCTTTCCAATAAGTGCCCAACTCATCGACTTCTTGACTCCCGTAACTGGGTCGAAGTCTACTATTCTTTGCCTGACCACAGCGATTATGTCAACCTACTTAAGTTGCTTTATCTCCCCGATGAATTGGTTCCCGTAACGTGGAACTGTGTGAAATCTGCACTTGGATCTTTCCGGGCCGCCATTGCTCTTGGTTGTAAAGGAATCAGCCAGCACTGTGTGAATTACTTAGAGGCCATTCCTTGGGAGTCTTACGAGGAGGAAGAAATACTCCAAGCTCTTCCAATCCTTGGTGTGGCAGCCATGCCCATTTTAGCGAGGCTCGAGCCTGTGGACCCGACTGCTGTTAAAAATGTCTTTCTCTCCGCCATCCATTTTGCCACTTCCACCAACAAGATGTGCGATTCTTTCCCTGATGATTTGAAGGCTTCAGCTCAGGAACAAGTGGAATACATGCTGGTTGAGGATGAGGATGCACCATTGGTGATAGCAGACAATAACGTGAAGTGTGAGGTGAGAGAATGTGTCATTAAGCTCTTTTCGGTGTTCAAAGCTCAGCTGGCCTTGCTCTTATCTGAGCCTGAGGGCTCAATCGAGGGAGTTGAGAAGCAGGTCTTGGAGACCTTATCAGACCTCGAATGGATATGTTATATACTTCCGAAGATGGAGCTGATGAAAGAGTTCGTCCATAACTGGGATGCCATTACTGACAATGTTTTGGGAGTGGTTCAGGACAAGAAGTTCGCATCAACCATGTGGGGGGTGAAATCCAAGCTTGTGGAGGTGACCGGGAAGGTTTTGGAGGCTGTTGGTTATGGGAATGTGGTATCTCCTCCACCCATTCGGGTGCATCTATTGAAAGCGTGGCTTCCATATATAAGGAAGATGAAGTCTCTATTGGATTTGCAGTGTGGGCATGAGAAGGGTCCTTTTAAGATGGATCCTGACCTTTGCCAGAGTATTGAGGCAGCGATTGTTTCTTTGGTGTTGGCGTTGCCTTCGAGTGATCAGGGTGAGATTTTGGCGGATTGGTTGGAAGACGAGCAGGTGAGGTTTCCCGATCTCAGCGAGGCATTTGAGGTGTGGTGTTACAGAACTAAGGCTGCAAAGAGAAGATTGGTGGTGGGTGTGGATGGAGTTGCCAATTCCACTATAAGTCATTGATGAACCTTTTTATTTATTTATTTTCCCTATAATTTCAATGAAAGATGTATCCATGATAACACAACAGGCTGGAATTGGCTTTAGCATCTTCGTTGCAATTTATATTGCCTCCCTCTCTGAGAGTGAGCACATTTGGTTTTAATTTATTGCAATGCTCCTACTTTGATCCGGCATATGTTTTATTAAGAACCGAGAGACTGATGCCTCCATACTACTGAAAATGACTTTAGCTTACTGACACATATGGCATTTTCCTGTACCTCAAACGGATCATCGATAGAAACCAAACCAGCCAATCTTGGTAATTTGCGAGACTGGGTTTTCTGAGTTGGTGCCCAAGAAATTAATAGATACTAAGTTCCTGTTTGGATTGCCTAATTTCTTCGGTATGGAGGGTTGCATGTAAGCGTCAATTTGGTGCACCACTATTCACGAGCTCAGTTCCAGGAGCTTTGTTTTTTGGATCGTTAATTCATTTCTTTTGATAGATTCTTACGGGGCGTTTTCAATTTTCAGACGATCGGGGCTCGCATAATCTTCATGAACCGTTAATTATACATTGTAATTATTAATCATGGGGTTGTGATGTCTCTTTGTTCTGATTATTAATCATGGGGTTGTGATGTCTCTCTTTTCCAATGTTACCTCCATCCAACAATTCATCTTAGACCTAAGTTATCCTGACCGACGTGATTATGGATATGAAAAGAATTTAAATCATTTACTTTAGTTCTTTTGCATATACAAAATATTACCGGACCCGGATCGGGTCTATCGGTGGGTCTCGGGTCCATTGCCACCCCTACTGTGTGATATGCGGCCAGTGTTTTGTCCACGTTGCAGCCGACATATCGTTTACCCAATATACAGGTTTTCGTATGCGCTGACTTCACTTTTTCGCTAGTTGGGGATGGGATAAGGCGGGAGTTTTTTATGTGTATTCCCGACGGAGCATATTGTATACTTATTTCCTCAGGTAAAAGACCAACTTAAGAGGACTTGACAATCACTTCGGGGTGTGGAAATGGATCGGGTCGACTCTTGACCTGTCTTATTCTGGACTCTATGACATATAAAAATCTACATCAACTATATACTCTAAAACATTAAAATAAATAAAATACTTTTTTTTTTTTTTTATAGACCCAGACCTATCTATCCCATTACCCAAAATTTGTTCAGATCTAATTTAAACCTATTCCGGTGGGCCGCTCGACCTAAGGTCGACCTACCTGAGCCATTTGCAACCATAATTTTCATATAAATATGTTTTAAACAAAAGATGTTGAACTTGAGTTTTTAAACATTATATCCCACAATTATAGTATTTTCCAAAGGCGATTGAGTTGAGAGTTGAGACATTTGGATCTCTGCTTAACAATTCAATAAGGAAAAGTTTATCTGAGGTTAAGGTCCTAAACAATCAAACTAAGGCGCATTGTAAAAATTCACTAGAATTTTTTCTTTTTTGATGCTCAAAAACCTCAAATCTGATCATCTCGACTTTGATATACATGAACATAAAAAATAATGGACTTTAGGTCTTGAAAATAGTGCATCTTGTAATGCATTATCTATATGTCTAATTTTTAAGTGTTCATACATCTGCTTAATCTACATTGATTTTTTGAAGCTTTAAATTTTTAATCAGAGATAAAATAATTTTTCAAACTATTATAAAGATTTTCGGAACTAAAATGACATCTTTTGAAACTATTCAAAGGTGCGCCTTATTTTGATTGTTTGGAGCCTCCTTATACAAACCACACCCATTCGAGAATATAAGTTCAATACTTTGAGAAGTTAATTTCTTCTTCTTTTTTTTAAAGGTTGGTTTTGGGCTGAAGAAGTTACATGGTACGGATAGTATTTTCCCCTAGGGAGTGCATATATAATATGCGCCCGCCGGTGTAAATAATCCTATGGCTCTATATTGCAAGGATAAGTGCGGGTATTCCGTGTTCGCAACTTCAGCGGTGCCAAACTACACCGAAATCCAAACACCAAACCCCACACTTAATAAACAACGTGACTCAATTTCACAACACAAATTTGACATTAATTCTCTCTTTCTAACACGGCTAAAAACTCTCTCTCTCTCTCTCTAACACGGCTAAAAATAATTGCATTGCCTGCCTCATCCCCCTTGCACAACTTGACCAAATAAAGAGTCAAATGTGTTTTTCAGTCATTTGTGCTATTATGTACAATGTAGAATATATGTATATAAAACAATAGTTTTAAACAGTGGTTTAAAAAATCAGTAAGTGACCTGGATTGGCCACCTCAAAAATCGGTTTAGATCGGTGAATTGATGGATCCAACAAACAATGAAAATCAATTCAAAAAGAGAGTGTTCTTATTCGAAGCGCCTCGTGATCTTCAACCAATTCTGTGCTTCAATATAATTACCTGGAGTAAGCGCTATAGCTTGTTTCCAATACTCAGCTGCTTGATCGGACCAAGTCTCTGCGATTTCAGAATCTCCCTGTCGAATGGCCTGTTCTCCCCGGTCGGGATAGGTGGATCAATTCCTTCCCTTAGAACCGTAGTTGAGAGTTTCCTACCTCATACGGCTCAGCAGTCAACTCTTTTGGCGTTCCGTCTTAATCTACTGTATCTAACTGAATGAGATTTCTCGTAAATCCATCTCATTTTCCGGAAGAAAACACATGAAAAAATAGTGAACCGGCGAAAAAACCGGTCCATATTAGTGAATCGGTGCTCCGGATCGTCATTTTACTGTGTAGAACAGTTAGTTCCTTTCTAGACTCAGCTGTTTTCTTCAATATAGACAAAACCGGAACATGGTGATTGATTCTTGAGCCAGAACCAATGATTCCATGCCGAACCAATGTTTTTTAAAACGTAGGGCGCAGTCCAAACTTGCCGTAAGTTTACATCCTTGTTTTGGCTACTTCAAATGTGACTTTTTATGGATAGAGATGTTGCTAAATCCATCTTTGAAAGAAAATGTATTGACTTTTTATTTGTAATATATTTTTTAATATATTTGGATTCATCCTTTCTTAAGCTATTAAATTTTACTTTATAGGTAGGTATTTTAAATGTTATGGATTTCTCAGACTTAAACTTTAGCCGAGTTTTTATTCTTATGTTAAGGTTTTTAATGTAAGATTTCGGCTATTGATTGTAAAAAATAAAAAATAAAAAATAAAAAAAATAAAAATAAAAATAAAAAATAAAAAATTCGGGTATTGTTTGCTAAGAAAGGGCGCATTAATTTAGAAAAATGAGAAAGTTCCATGACTTAACGCAATTCCAGCATTCTTATCCAAGGTTTAAAATAAAATATGGAGAGAGAGGGGACCTTATCAAATTTCTTCATCCTTTTCAATAACTCATGGGAAGGAACCACACTTTTGTAAAATCATACCCCACATCATAAATATTAGAGAGAATCACTTCTTATGCAGTCCATTGCGGTCTTAATCGATTATTCATTATTATGACCCAGCCATTTAAATCTCTTAAGAAATAACGATGAAAGAAAATATTATTTATATGTTGGTGCACTTCATTTTTTCTCTTATCTAAACTCTATAAAGGATAATATTTAGGATTTTGGGACTCTATCATCTTCATTATCCACATTTTGGTGGGCCCGTCTCTCTGATTTTGTCGCTTCCTTTATTTGCAGGACAATGTCAATATCTTTTTTGAAAAGCCTCTTTAATTTATTGTATATTATCTCTTTAATATTTCTTTTGTGTTTATTAATAAAAAAAAACGAGTAAAGACTCCTCATCCCCACTTATTTACCAAAAAAAAAACTAAAAATGAAAAATGCATATCGGTCTATATATCTCGAGAAAATAATATATCTAAGATTGAACACTAATCTTTAATTCTTAGATCGTCTTATCTATGCCTTTAAGAATTCAATTTTTTTTTTTTTTTTAATAAAAAGCTAATGATTCTTAAATGAATACCAAATTTTTAGGTCAAAAAATTACCTCCTAAATATCTATTTCCCGAGGGAGTAAATGTATAATATGGAAAGGAAAAACAGTTGGCAGGTTCAAACGGTCAAATGTTGCAAAGTAAACGCTTCCAAAGAGGACCCAGTTACAAGCTTCACTCACAGATTCTCTTCCCATCATAACCAGAACCCCCCCCCTCCTCTCTCTCTCTCTCTAGAAACAAGAAGCCGACCTCTCTCTCTCTCTCTCTAGAAAACAAGAAGCCAACCTCTCTCTCTCTCTCTAGAATCTAGACCTTGTAATCTTCTTCGCTCTCTGCAAACGTGAAAATTCTCTCTCCTCTCACTTTTTTTTTCGTTTTTGAATATTCTCTCTCTCTAGACTGAGCACGAGACCGCCGTGAAGCTGAGCACCTCGCCCTTAATATATAAATAATGTTACCACCTTTCATTAATGTCTACCCTTCAACACCTGTATATGCCATGGCCCTCGTCCCTACGCGTTTCCCTGCTTGAATCATTAAAACCCACTTCTCTCTCTCTTCATCCTCCACTCCTCTCTTTCTCTCTCATCAAAACCCACTTCTCTTTCTTCATCCTCTCTCTCTATAACTTCTCTGGTGATTATTTTCCCTCTCTAAGCTTCTCTGGTGATTATTTTCCCTCTCTAAGCTTCAATGGAGATACCTTCGTTCTTCATCTGCCCCATCTCTCTGCAAATCATGAAGGACCCTGTTACAGTGATTACAGGCATCACCTATGATAGAAAGAGCATCGAGAAATGGTTCTTCTCCTACCACCATTATACCTGCCCGGTTACCAAACTGCCCCTCAAAGACCAGAGCCTCATACCCAACTCCACCCTGTTTCGCCTGATACGATCATGGTGCATAGCGAACAGACCATCGGAGGAGGTCCTCACACCCAAACCGCCTGTCGACGCCTCCGCTATCTGTGAGCTTCTCAATGAGGCGAAGATCCCCCAATTGGCCTTGAAATCGCTGGACACAATCTTCTCTCTCATCGGTGCCAGCGAGAGAAACCGCCGGTGCTTCGAGGAGAACGCAGGCACCGCTCGAACCATGGCCTCCCTGATCAATAACGAGCTCAACGACCCACGAGCTGGGGTGGAGGGAGTGGATGTTGATGGGGTCGTGGGGGTTGAGAGCTCGGGCAAAGAGCTAGAGCTGGCCATGGGCATTCTCCAGCTCCTCCATGTGCCGCCGGAGGAACTAAAGAGGATGGGCGAAGAGAGAAGTGGGAGGCTCATAGAGACGCTCTCGTGGTTGCTGCAGAGAGGGAGCTATCGGGCAAAAGTGAGGGCGGCCATGTTGCTAAAGTCAATACTACAGGAGGTCGACACCTGCTATCTCACGACAATAAGGGCTGAGCTCTTCGATGGGGCAGCCGAGATTTTGAAGGACCAGAATTCAAGCCAGGCGACCACCATGGCGGTGCTACAAATCCTCGTCGAGGTTTGCGGGAGGGGTAGGGGTAGAAATTGCAACAAGGCAGTGGAGGCGGGAGTGGTTGCGGTGCTGGTGGAGCTGCTGGCAGAGAAGAAGGAGAAGAGGGGGTGCGAGATGATGCTGGCAGCGCTGGAGGCAGTGTGCGGGCATGCAGAGGGGCGGGCGGCTCTCGTTTCTCACCCTTTGGGAATCGCATCGGTGGCTAGAAAGATACTGAGGGTCTCGCAAGTGGCGAATGAGAAGGCCGTGAAAGTGCTCTGGTTATTGGCGGGGAGGTTCTCGGCGAGCGACGACGGGATTTTGCAGGAGATGATCGAGGTCGGGGCGGTGACGAAGCTCGTAATGGTGATGCAGGGAGCGGAAAGCACCAGGAATACAGGGAAGAAGGCCAGGGAGATACTGAGATTGAACTGGGGGACTTGGAGGAGGTCTCCTTGTGCACCCACCCACCTCCTCTCCTCCTCCTCCTCTCCATCCCATCACTCATGTTTGTCCTTGTGGGACTCGGGCTTGCGGCCCTAGTCCCACTGGATAATTTTTTAAAAAAATTATGAAAAAACAAGGCTCAGAATCGCCTGCCTGGCTTCCGATCCAGCCATTTTTAAGATTCAGGATTTCTTATCAGTAGTGTTCAGTAATTTCTTTTATGTTTGATCTTTAAGGTAAGTGTACAGTGATTGTTTTTGAGGTTTTGTATGATTATTTATATTATAAGATGATTCATTATGAGGTTCAGGTAGAGTTTGGGAATTATTAACATAACATGCAGCTTCACATGAGATGAGATTATTTATGAAGAGAACCACAAGAAAAAGTCTTTGCTGAAGCCATATTCATGTAAAATCACATGTACCAAATCAGAAATGAGAATCTGAACATCTATAAGAAATTTTAAACTCCTCCAACTCTTTCTTGTCGTTCTCTGCATAAATAATCTCATCTGATTTTACAAGAATATGGCTTCAGCAAAGGGTTTTATAACTGAATTTTGCCCATGTTTATAGTGTTTGATGGAGGTTTAAATGCACTTGGTTTATACTGCTACACAAAGGGTGACATTTTTTTGTCCGCGTATGCAGAGATACACAACTATCTGATCTTGAACGGATGTTTAACAGTAAACCCCTCCGTCTATTATGATCCGACAACCATGATGCTAGATTGAGCTATGACGTATGTTTTTAGCTCATTCTTAGTCGTTTCGTTTCTGGATCATTATCAGTTTTGTTATCAATTTCAAATGGTGGTAGGACTCGTATGAGCATAAATTGTATGTGTGCAGAGGTAGTAAGGTTTCCTGAAATAAAATAATGGGTCTTTATTTTATGGAAAACTTTATATAAAGGTGAAGCCCTAAGCAACCACGCCTTAAAAATTCATAATAATAGGTTTTTTAATGCTGAAAACCTTCAATTCGATTATCTCAACCTCAAGATTTATGGACATAAGAAAAAATAGATTTTAAGTCTTTAAAACAGAGCATCTTGTAATATATTATCTAGATCGTCAATTTTCAAGTTTTTCAAGTGTTCATAGGTCTACTCGATCTACACTATTTTTAGATATTTAAATTTTGAGAAAGCATAGAATGAAACCATTTACCTTTGGTACAAGGTGGTCACATTAATTTTGACTATTAGATACGAAATTGGATGTCTGTAATTAGTCCATTGACCAAGCTCAAACTTCAAAATAAATTTTCTTGAACTTTGTGATACATCCAAGCTATCAAATTTTACATCAGATGGTTGTAAGTAATTGTGACCACCTTGTATCAAAGGTTAATAGTCTCTTTATATACAATCCCTTAAATTTTATAATTAGAGATGAAAAAAAGATTTCAGGTCACCATAAAGATTTCTGATATGGAAACAACATATTTCAGTTGAAGTTACCCCTTACTTTGATTGTTTAGCGCTTCGGCCTTATCCAAATTACACCCTTGTTTTATATCATGTGTGTGGAAATAAAAAGTTTTCCCATGCATGAAATACCGAGTCTTTGTTTTGTATTACCACTCTTTAAGAGATTTCGCTTAGAGTAATTAATCTTTGAATATGTTTAGAAAGGTGTGTTATACAAGATTTTTCAATAAACACATGTAATTAAAAAAATTCATCCAATTTGGACAAAAATCAATTTGATCTGGTCTTTTCTAGGTAGTAAACCATTAACAGTATAAAGAGTTGAAGTAAATCCATTATTCATTGAGCAGGACACTTGTTATAGATCACAATCATTTAGTATGCTTGAAAATTAGGGGATTTAGTCATAATTGCTTCTACAAACAAGAGTGAAAGCTCTTCCACCAGGTTTTCTCACCATTTGTTTTTCCTTATTTAATAATATGCTGATTTATACACAACGAGAGAAAGCAGTTTGATCTCTTCAAAGCTATCTTATTCTAGATTTGATTCAATCAATTGTAAAAGGCTCTGCAACATTCAAACTGGTTCCTACAAACATTCTACCTTAGGTAAACACAATCTGATCATTCCATCTTTATAATATTTTTATTAAAAATATTATTATAATTATAAAAGTAATGTAATGTTCAAATAGTCATAAAAAATTAAAAATATAAAAATTATAATTAAAATACATAGAAAGGAAAAAATTGAATCCTTTTTTTTAAGCATTCATTATCAATGGGCATTAGCTATTAAGGTAAAAATAATTTTTAAAATGAATATAAAAATATTACTTTAGAGAGATCAAAAGAGGCATAATTCATTTGAAAAATAGCAAGAGAAAGCTAAAAGAGAGTATAACATAAATAAACAAGTTATAAACAATTAAAATAAATAATAAAATAAAAAACAATAATAAAATAAAAAACAATAATAACAGTAGTAGTAGTAGAAAAAAAAGAGTTTTCTAATTTTATGTGTTTCTGAACATATAAGGGAAGAGAGAAAGAGAGAGTAACGTAGTTGTTTGATAACTTTTCACTACCATCTCTTTGATAAATGATGTGATGCTGCTAGCGTTGTTGACTATCTTAGATTCCGGGAAAAGAAACCTGTTTGATAAACGGTGTGATGCTGCTAGTGTTGTCGACTATCATAGATTTTGGGATGCTGGTGAAAATTGATAGGATAAAAGTAAGGAAACATGTTTGATAAACGGTGTGATGTTGCCTGTTTGGTAATAGCAAAGCTGTAAATAGGAAAGTTGTAACACTATTTCATTGATATAATGTGCAAAATGCCATTTTTTAAAATTATTTTGTAATAGTATTTCATTGATATAAGGTTCCTTCCATTCATCCAATATAGTATCAAACATGTGAATAGATTCAAGGAATACCAATACTTACAAAAATATTGAAGAAAATAAACAAAAATATTGAAGACAATATTTATTATTGTTGAACAAATGCAATTGAAAGCTAAAAAAACAGAAAAGTAGTACTAAATCAGAATTATAAACTAAAAAGAAACTTATTATATCTTGTTTATTGATTAGTTACTACCTTCAATGAAACCAATCTAATGAAATGGAAATGAACCTGCACAAGGGTCAAACATCATCATTCATCAACCTTCATGACTCTAGATTGGAAGATTTATAAACTAAAAAAAAAATATCTTGTATAGTATAGGCATCCCAATATAAATCACCAATGAAGGGCAGCTCTCATATGATGTGAAATGCTTGGTCCTTGAAGAAAATGATTGCAATTTATTTTTTTTTAGAATTGAGAATTCCTTATTAATAAAAAAAGGGTGTAGTTTGTATAGAGCCTAGGCTTTAAACAATCAAATTAGAGCCTACCTTCAAATGATGTCAAAAAATGGGGTTTCAATATTGGAAATTTTTGTGATAGCATTAAAATATATGTTCATCTTTATTTATAACGTTTAAAGCTTCAAAAATAGTGTAGTTCGACAGATCTATGAAAACTTGAAAATTGACGGCCCAAAAATGCGTTACAAAATACACTATTTCCAAAACTTGAAATGCATTTTTTTGTCACGTTCATGCATCTTGATGTGGAGTTGATCAATTTAAGGATATTTGGGCATCAAAATAACCTCTTCTAGTGAAAATTTTTAGGGAAGGCTCTAATTTGATTGTTTAGAGGCGCAGCTCTATATAAACTTTTCCCATTAAAAAAAAAAAAAAATACAGTCCAATTTTTTCAGAATTGAGAATATGGTATATACACTGAACCATTAAAAAATTCATTTGCTAACATCCCTCGATGGAAAGTATAGATATAAGGATGTATCCATGTGGTATGAATTGTTTTGTCACTGAAAACAATCAGTCCACGTAGATTTTCTAATACAATAGACATTTGTAGTCGTATGAAATTTTGTCAATGAAATAAATCGACTGATACATAAAACAATTAGTCCAAATAAATTTACTAAAACAACAAGTGCTAACATTGATTTATATCTATGAAATCTTGTCAATGTAAACCAAAAGAATGCGGTGACTGACCAAAGAAAATAACACATGTTAATATTTCTCAAAACATACACAAAAAAAATCTAAAAATAAGAGAAATATTTTACAGTTTTCTGAAAATAATCCAAGTAAAAACTTTCCAATTCAAATTGGTTACGTTCATCACAACATGTACAAGCAATGGAGAACAGAAAAATACACGGAAAAAAAAAAAAAATTTCCAAAATCTCTATCTTTGCATGCAATTGAAAACCACGGGTTGCTATTTTTAACATGCATTTGGGGCATCGAATATTACGAATCACGAAAATTATATAATCGAATTTTTGGGTACTTAACAAAAAGGAAAGCCCTAAATTTTTTTACACAATGGGAGAGAAAAAAAAAAAGAGTTTTTTAGTTTTATGTCTTTCCATGCACGTAGGAGGAAGAGAGAGAGTAAATGTGGAAGTTACACAATGGGAGAGAAAAACGTGGGAATTGGAATGAAACGTGGGGAGGTGGAGAGAAAAAAGTTTCCTATTTTTATGTCTTAAGAAATAAAGGGGTTGCTTTTCTAGCTTTATATATAAATAGAAGGATATGTATTGTAAAAGGAAAGTATATATTATGTATCCCGTTAATATAGAAGGTGTATATCGTAATAGTAATTATGGGAATGGTAGGATATTGTGTCCTATATTTTATAGTAAGTCAGTTAATATGAAAAGGGTAAGATATTGTGTCATGTATTTTATTTTATAGTATATCTTTATATAATTTAAGTGTCCATGATTTAGTTTCTATATAGATATAGCATACAATTAAAGAGTTTAGGGGTCTATGATTTAGTTTCTATATAGATATAGTATACAATTAGATATTGACATATCTCAATATCCAGTTGCTCTGTTCACATGTATTATTTAAACCCTCCAATTGTCTCCTTGGCTCGCAACGTCAACAATGGCTTCCAAGATTTCCACCCTCTCACTTGTTCTTCTTCTTACTTTTATCATCGTTGCTGCTGCTGATACTGATGGTTCTTTTCGCTTCCTTCTATTTTATAGAGAGAGATGGAGATTTTGAAATTTAGTTATGGGATTATATAATATATCACCGTTTACTTTGGTACAAGAAGTTTACAACAACTCTTAACTTTTAAATGAGAAATCGGGTGGCTCCAGGCACATGTCATTTTTCGCGCAACGTAAAGAAGAATGTTGTTGAGCTTTGAGCATTGTTATGAGTCATTTGATTTCACATTTGATAACTAAGAATAATTAAAATATTCTTCTTCAGCTAAAAGTAAATGATCTTATTGTATATTTTTTTCCTTCAAATCGCTCCATCTCTTTTAAATTTAAAATATTTGTTCTGTTTTGCAGATTGTAGGGTAGTAGGGTCGTGTGAGAGCAAGGACCAGTGCAGGAAACTCTGCAAGAAGAACAACTTCGACCCACATGCTGCTCTTTGTATTCCTTCAAGAAACCCCGACATCGCCGATTGTTGCTGCATTATCTATCGATCCAATTGATTACCTCGTTTTGTTTTGTGGAATTTCTGCCGATCAGTTTGAGGCTACCATTCATGTTCTCTTCTGTTTTAGCAAAGTACAGTATTGGTATTCCTTAGAAGTTGTTCCCAATCTCTGATTCTTTCTGATTAGTTAGTAAGATTAAGAGGTTGAGTGGCTCTATGTCTCATATATAAGTGGGTTGGAATGAGATTTTCATATTCATAAGATTGAAATGTCAGTTTGTTCTTCAATTGATCGTCATTTTTTCTTTTTTGTTTCTCTATAAGGTAAGCCCAAAAAGTCATGGTTGGAAGTAGTGGGAAAGATGTGGGCATTTATGACCTTATTAAGAATACATTCCTTAATACAACATAATGGCATACCAGAATTTATGTAGTTGGCCCCAATTAGTTGAAAAAAAGCTTTGACGATGATGATGAATTAGGTGCAATTGTATAAGAATAGAGATATTAATTCTTAAAAATTGTTTGACGTGTTTGTTTGCTTCCTTTTTCTTCCCCTTGGATATTTGATTGTGATATTCATGAAAATTATACAATACATCTCTCTCTCTTTTTTTTTTGCTTTTTTTATTTCTCTTTTTTGTTATTTTTTACTGGTCACTCCCCCCGGGAAACTGTACATAGAAATATTTTTAGGAATTCAAAATTTGGATCACCTATTCATTGCAGCGACCCATTTCAAAAAATGCTTGAGAATGATAACATCAAATTATTGGAAGGTAATGATCTAAGTGTTTAGAAACTCAAAATTCAATTTTTGTTATTGAAAGAGGAAAGATTTCTATAAGGTTCCAACCTTATACTATAGAAGTAATGTGCACCTCAAAAATCCAATGGAAAAGAGTGTTCTAAAGTTGGAAACACTTCCAATCAATCATCTCAACCTTTAGATGTATGGATATAAAGAAAAAAAGAATTTTAGGTCTTAAAAATAGTGTATCTATGTAATAAGTTATATAGACCATCTATTTTCAATATTTTTAGGTGCTTATAGATATGTTCGATCTTCACTAGTTTTAGAATTTTAAATTTTATAATTGAAGTTGAATATGGATTTCAAGCCATCTTAAAAATTTTATACCAAAACTATATATTCTGAAAAAATTTAGAGGTGTAGCTTACTTATGTAGTATAAGGTGGGCACCTTATACAAATCTCACCTTTTTTAATATATAGATTTGGTGTCCCAAATATTTTAAATCGAGGCTTGAGGAAGTAATTGCAGATCTTCTTGCAATAGCATATGATACCGTGCTTTTTGTGGGCAAATGCAGGTAAAATAGACCTTATGAATCCCTATAACTAAATAAATTATTATTTTTTGACTGAAAATACTAAAGCAACGATTTATTTGTTTCATCCCCTTTTCTCAATGGGAGAGAAAGAGGTATTTTTATTTAAAGATTTTTTTCCTTTTATTCTTATCCAATACATTTAACGATTTGCTTCATTGTGGTTTTTCACTAGTGGTCTCTAGACTATCTCCCAACAATTTAAGAGATTATACTGTGTACATCAGGTACAAAAAAGTCATAATTACCCATAGACTATCGTCCTCGAGGTCTATGAACACTCTTCTTAGGATTCATGTAAAATAACATGATACACCCCCTCTGTCTAATTTTATGTGTCGCTGTTTACATGGTCCCATTATTTTAAGCAAAGACCAACAATTAGAATTCTAGATAAGTTTATGTGAGAGATTATATTATGCAAAGATCTACAACTGATATTCTTTTAAGCAAAGATTAACAATGGGCTTTTTAAACACATCAGGGAACCAAAAAATTTCTGATTCCTGGTTTTACATGTTGAATGGTTTAGTCACATCCAAATTTCAGGAGAGGAAGAACAAGAATCCGAGAGGAACATTAAAGATCAATTTGAAGAAATATGTTTTGAACCATTTTAGGTGTTGGGTGACTTCCCATTGTCCCTTGGGAAGCCCCAAAACAACCCATTTACAATTGGTTAGAAAAAGAAGTGGGAACCTGAATTGAATGAACCCCCAGCTTTTCATTGAGCAAGCTTATACACGTTCAATAAAATATTTCGTCGACTTTGTGCAGAGAAATGACACACTCCCATGCGCCTATTTCCATTTATAATGGTATTGATATTCTTGTGCAAAAGGTAAATAGTCTTCTTGTTTGTTTTCCCTATAAGAAAGAAAAAGCACTAAATTCATTTAGAATTCAAGCAGGGGCTGCTTTGGATGAGGTGTTGATGATTGCAGCACTGTGTATCACCAAGTTCTAATCCTAACTTTGAATTACCCAAAGAAAATAAAAACCTATAAAGTTTTCTATCTCATTTATGCTCTTCCATTCTTTTCCTTTTCCTTCAGTATCAATCAGTTGTGATAGACTCACAGTTTGCATCCAGTACCCATTTGTATTTAACTTATCTTATAAAAACCTGTGTTGCTCTCATGGGAACTGAGGGCAATGAATTGGGCATTTTGAGAGAGGTTTGATAATTCAAACTTTCGTGGCAAAGCAACAGGTATCACAACCACAATCAACAGTGACCCCAAACTTCATCTTTCTAACATGACACTCCTTACATCATTTAGATAAAGGGAAGGTGGGATTTTAGGGAGCATTAGGTACTCTTATAATGGGATTTCAACAAGAGAGTTTAAGAAAAAATGTTCCAAGTTTTTAAAGTGTCAACGAGCATTGTATTCTTGGTATGTCTACAAATGCCAAAAACCATGGACCTGTGTATCCATGATATATCACGACCAACAATCAATTCCGAATTATTTCTTAAGCATGAGCCAAGCCCAAACAATCCAACAATTGGGTTAAGGCATATTTGTCGTTGCAAGGTTCATATCTCTCTACCAACCCCGTCCCCTCCCCTCTCCCCCCACCCACGCACCCACCCACCCAAAAAACAGAAAAGAGAAAAAAGGAGAGAAAACCCATTAACAAGTGCATGCCCACGCAAACAATGTAACTAAAAGCATAGAGCATACCCATCAGCTCGAAGCAGACTGGTCCATCAAAACTTCATCAGTGTACTTATCCGAGACTCCACCATCAAAATCCTCCTCTCTTGCCACTTCTTCATTGGAAGGGGATTCAACCCACCCAAGGTTTACAGCTAAGTCCTCCACATCTACCTTAGCAACATCACTTCTAACCCCGATGTCCGTTGCATACCTGCTCATACAGTACACACTAGCAGTGACAGTAGCCATGCCCACAGGCCCAGCCATTAAAAGCTTAAAGGGAGAGGACAGAACGGCAGCCAAAGGAGCCCCTATAAGAGATGAAAGCTGCCCGCTTCTCCCGAAGCCCGACTTATCCAGCACAAGCAGGCCCGTCTTGCAATATAAAGCAAAATCCTCACAATTGTTCTCGAACACATCATAGTTGCCGAAGCCATTTTGGAGGAGGTACATAGCCCTGTGGATCACTATCTCGGGTGGGTCAGAGGAAGCCGTGGTGCACGTGCCGCCCCGGATCTTGGCAAGGAACACAGAGGGCTTGGCTTCATATTCGAAGCAGTAGAGGCCTCCATTGCCAAGGAAACAGTCCAAGCACGAGAGGACCACGCCACTGTTGGGCTGCCGGAACCCGCAATCTGGATATGTGGGGCATGGTTCCTTTGAGCTCGAGCTCGATGATGAGTCAAGGGGCATTTCGGAGCCTGTCTCTCGAGTGAAATGGACCACCTTGTTTCCCCCAACATATATACCTGCAAATATACATTTTTCATTCACACTGTTTTCCTCGGAAGTTACTTTTTATAGCTGAATTAAAAAGGAATGCGAAAGGAACATTACAGGTAAACCAGATTCATTGGGAAAGGATGCCATTAAAGTAACTAATAAGAATGTTAATGGCCCAAATTGTAATTTGAAAATCCCAAAACATGTTGTAATCAACTAGCCTATTGACCCAGGTGTAGTCTTGCACCAGATTATGATCATCTTTAAGATATGGATCTTACAAAGCTTAAGATAAAAAGTAGCCACCAAATCACCAGTAACCAATAAATAATGAAGATCTTTAATTTTAACAATAGATAAGAGATGGATAATTCCACCTTTAATTTTTTTAATCATTTCTACACATCTGCATTCCAAAAATTCATGAGAACAAAGTGTTAAGAAAAAGGAATTCAGAAGAACAAATATTTTGGTACAACCACAAGCATAGAGATTGTAGCAAATGTGTTGGGAAACTAAAATCCTGTCATTTTGCTCATTCCTAATTGCCTAGGAAATAAGTAGCTCCTCAAAAGCATGTAGTTAAAAGGAATGAACAACCAGCTCCTTAAAAGTGTCTGCATCAAGAAGTTCAGTTGAATGAGGAATACTTGAACATAAGAGATGGCTTCATACATAATCTAGAAAGGCACTGCTTTTGGAACATTTTGATGTGAATCAATGGTACAGTTCATTCAGATTTCTCATAAACATACGGAACTACCAATCAATTGAAAGGTTTACAAATATGGGCTCATGGCAAGAACAGATCATGTGGAAAGAGAAAAATCTCAGCCCAATTGGCATGATGCAAATTTGCTTCTTTTAGTACAAAAAGACGTGCAAAATCGGAAAAAAGTACACAAACTGGTACATGTACAAAACTGATATAAAAGGAGAATTTTCATTCCAGAAACATAAATAGATACACACAAAAACCACCATATAGAACTTATATCTTGGACTACAACGATCTTAATGTGGCATGAAGACATATCCAATATGAAATAATTGGTTTGAAAAATATTTCTCCATCAATTCACAACAAATAAAAACTCAATTTCACTCACTAAAACATTACATTCCTTAAAATGTCGGATGATGTATAAACTACAAGCTAAAAACAACTCCCCCGAAGAAGCCCAATTGCATTAAACTGTGCGGTGATCAGCTGCCAAAAACACCTGAGAAGCATCTATGGGAGGAGTGATTGAAAAGATGAGCTTACATTAGAAATTGCCTATACATGTTCAAGGGCGTGTTGGTTTTTTAGGCAAGTGGAAATGCTAATCAAGTATCAGCAATTCACAAGAAAACCCTCTCTGACTTCTATGCGCATTGTGTACAATAAATTTTGTTGGACACAGAGAAATCACATAACAAAAAATGGGCGACTTCTACTCGAGAGTGATTAAGCAAAATTAATACTTTTTTTAATCATTTAAAATTGAAATTGAAAGTGCATACATAGCATACTGGAAAACAGGGGGAACAGTTAATGCCATATGCTACTCAAAGTCCATAAACAAAGTCAACATCAACATAAAGTTTAGTAAGGGCCATGCTACAACCTTTTAGAATGGAAAGTCTCATTCATAATCTTCTTACTTTCAGAAAACAACCAAGATAAAACCAAATATCTTGTTTTTGCCTAGAAAAGCTAATAATAAAATAGAATGTTTCAAAAGGTGACAAATAAAACACAGGGTAGTCTGACCCCAAGTCTGTATTAACAGAGATACTTCTTATTATATGTTAGTGAAACATAATCAGATCTTACAAAATATGGATAAAAAACAGATTTTATGAAATAACCACCAAATCTGGATATAATCTAAGATGCTGACAATTGATCTCATCAGATGGATTTTTTTTGCATGTGATTTACTTTTTGCAATTCTTTTATAAGATATTTCACAAATTGGTTTTCAAAATCTTAGTATTCTAACTTTTTTTTCCACTAGTAGGAATCAAGCTTGGGCTTGAGTGGTTGGCAATTGACATCAAGCAACGCTCCATCTCAAGTTCGATTCCTGCCATGGAACAACCCTTAAAAAAGAAATATTTTGCTTCCACCATATGCCTTGGTGACAATTATTGTTCTTGTGATATTTTCAGAGGGGAATCTTTTTTAGGATATTGTGGTAATAGTCAGTTCATCGGGAATTTATCAAATATATAACATGGACTTAAATATATTAAATTAATTTTATTTATCATGGGATCAAATTTTATTAACTCTGCCTTTAACCAGTCCTATGCCGGTCCCAAGCCTGGGTAAAGAAGGAGAGTTGCATTAGATAAGCAACCAATGTAAAACTCTGCCACATCTTTTCGTGAATATTTAACGGAATAGGATTCGTATAGCCGATCCCAAATACTTGGATAAGGCTCGGATGATGATGATGGTAGGATCAATTTTTATTTAAGATTAGTAAGTATGAATCAAATCACATTTAAAAACATTAATGTGATAAAATTCTTACGAAGATGAAGTTGACAATCATTTCTAATAGGATTTAGGAACTCGCCTTTGCCAAGGGACTCAGCCCTTGACCGAAGCAAGTTATTCGGCCGAGTTTAAGTGGACTTAGCGGAGTTCTGGTCCAAAAACCCTAGATAATTCTTAAAAAATCCAAAAATTTTGAAAAAATAAAATAAAGCTACTTAAAGTTAAATAAGATCAAAGACAACCATAAAAACTCACAACAAGTTTCAAAAAGTACAGAAAAAATTGATCTATAGTTGGGACATTTTAAAAAATAAAAAAAACAAAAATAGGGATTATACCAAAAAAACTCACCATTCTTTGCCAAAACCATCGCAAAAAATTTAGGCAACAATCCCTCATTTTTTTTTATAATTTTTTGAAATTGTTTTCAATTTTTTTTATGCCCTAAAGTTGTACACACAACTGGGGTATGGTGAGGCCGAGTTACTCCCCGGATTCGTGTGTGACCAAATTCTAAAAATTGACACTATCTTACTAGCTTTAATTTACATGTCCATAATCAATTTTTACAAATTGCTCACAATTTTATTCCTTAGGGTTTTAGACCTATTTTTAAGGAAATAACATGTTTATTTTCATGCCGGTCCCAAGTCCAGGTAACGGAGGAGGGTTGTGTGAGGTAGGGCAGCCATTGTAAAACTTTGCTAAATCTTGTCAAGAATCCTAAACTTATGAGTAGAGTGGTGGAACGTAGCCAACCCTAAATAGTTTGAATAAGGCTTAGGTGATGATGATATCATCGGAATGATTATCGGTGCTAGAACTTATGGTGATGAAAAAAAAGACACAATGAATTTAACATAGATAATTGTCACTATGTTAGCCACTACATACTATATATCATCTAGTCCCTGAAACTGCATTGAATCCATCTCTTCAATGGCAAGGAGCATTTTTCAGCTTGTCACCTCAATCAAAATTCTGCATGCCTAAAGTCAAGTTACACTTGAAATAAACCTGAAAATTTTCAGAACCCAATTGAGCTCTGACTTGTATCAAAAGCAAGCATGGAGCAAACAAAAAAACATAGTTACAATGTATCAGAAAACAGAAATACATTTGAGAACAAATATGAGGAGAAACTCCAGTGACAATCCAGCAATGGCAATGGCAAGAAATCCACGGAAACAATTTACGGTTAGACAGATCAGATGGTTTCATTGCTGAATTTTGAGTTGGGCATCACATATTCTCAGAAATCAGACTGACCCAACTTCATCCATTGATTAAAAAAAACAAAGGAGAGGAGGAGGAGGAGAAGCAGACCATGGTGAGAGTAAGTGAAAGCAGCTCTCCACGTGTAGATGTGATCTCCTACCTTTAGCTCTTCCCTCTCCATTTTGTTCGTGAGAAGCCCCATTCTCTCTCTCTCTC
>NW_006500346.1:283027-299475 GCF_000471905.2 Amborella trichopoda | reverse complement strand
CTCTCTAACTACTCCTCTCTCTCTCTCTCGCATGGGTAAGTAATGCTTTGCTTTACTTATTTGCCTTCTCTCTCCAAATTACAACTCTCTCTCTCTAGCTTTAGAGGCGTTACTTCCTGTCCTCTCTCTCTCTAAACTTCTCTCTCTCTCTAGCTCGACGAAGAAGTAAGGAACTTGATTGGCTGCTTCGGACAACGGGAGGGCAAGCATACGGAAAAAGTTTAATAGGGTTACCTTATACTGTAGAAGTACGGTGCACCTCATAAACCAGTAGAAAATAGTCTTTTAAAGTTGAGAAATCATTCAATTCATCATTTCGAGATTGAGATATTTTGATATTAAGAAGAAAAGAATTTCAGGATCTTGCAACAAGTTAATCTAGATTGTCTATTTTTTAGATTTTGAAGTATTTATAAATCTGTTTGATTTGAAATGTTTGAAAATTTTAAATTTTATAATTTGTGTTAAAGATATATTTTTAAACCATCCTAAAAGTTTTTGATACCAAACCTTCCTCTTCTCGGAAATTGTGGAGGTGCACCTTTCTTATATAGTATAAGGTGAGCACCTTATGCAAACCTCACCCAAATCATAAATTTTCAATATATATAGAGGGAAATGATTTCTATTTAATATATGTATATATAGTTGACACTGTAGAAAACTTGCAATCCTATCAAAATAAGTAACATCCCACCTCAAAATTCACCGACAAATGTAGGTTGGATGTCAAAGAACTTTTAAATCAATCATCTCGGTCTTGATGATGTAATTATAAAAAAAAAATCAAGATTTTAAGCTCTAAAAGTAATGTATATTAAAATACATTATCTAAATTGTCGATTTCAAAATAAGTGTTCGCAGTTGCACAATATATGTATTTTTTTTTAGCATCATTGTTTGTGTTAGAAATTATTTTAGAGCCATCACGGAGATTTATGATGTCCAAAGTGCTTTCAGGGCGAGGATACGAGGTAAGGCTTTATTTCGTTTTCATAAAGCCACCTTATGGAAACAACATCCTTTCACATATATTAAGTCAGTTAAACAGCTAAAGAGTACTTATTGAGGGGATCCTCGAATGTAGCATTCAACTATACCTATATTAAATCCAATTCAATCACTATTTTCTGTTGTTATAAACTCCTATTCTGGTATTTTTTTTTTTTGAAATATGTACTGGGGATTTTAATTGGAAAAGAATTTTCCTTAATGAACAGTTCATCCATAACTCCCAAAACTTTTAGGGATTTCACATTTCAGAAAATAATTACTTTTTTGAGATTGTAATTTTATTGAAAATTAGTCTTAAAAAATGGGATCTAATAAATAGAGATGTCTACATGTGCCCATAGTAATATGCAGTTGCTCTAATTAGAATTTTTCTCTTTTTTGTTTTTTCTATTCTATGAGGGCCCCTCCTATTCAAATGGACTACTGTGTAAAAGGAAAAGGATGCCATGCTTGGTGAACAAGCATAGCATTGTGCAATATTAAATAGTTTATGTGCCTCTGCCTGGCTTGTCATTGCATATTAGATGAGATAGGTAAGTGAAGATAAAATGAGGCCCTATTGCATGTGAAGACTGGTCAGATGCGAAGTTGGGCAGAAAAATCTACATTAATCATATTTGTAAGTCAGAAACATTTTCCTAAGACTTTGTGCTGAGTAAGTAATACACCCCCATCACGTGACGTTACATATGAGGGTTTCCAAGGCCTGTGACATGCGGAAGAAAGGAAATGGTATCATTGTATACAAACCCTATTTAATTAATGTTTATTTTAGGGTTGAGGCACACCCACTTGTAGCTTAAACCAGTGATCACTGATATTTTCGGGGTTGCTGTCTTGTTGGATGTTGCATTTTATGCATGGCATGAAGACTTTACACGAAAATCAAATTTCAATAGGCATTATCTGAAAATTAAAGATCATGAGAAAAAATATGTCTATTTGAGCAACCAAAAAAAATTTACTTCTTCACATTATAGTGGTGAAAGAATCCTAAGAATCTTCTTAAAACAATAAAACAGAATCCAAAAGAAACCAGGAAAAAAAAAAAGTCAGCGAAGAATATTATCCCGCAACATTTTCATCAACCAATATATCCATGATCTTCTAGCCTTCAACAATCAACTCCTGATTCCAATAACCAAAATTATAACTCAAGCAAAATCTATATATATATATATATATATATATATATTAAATATTAAATATTAAATAAAACAATAGAACTGTTCAGGCCCATACAGATTGTAAGTAACACAATGCAAGCAAATTTCAAATCTATGCCACACCATCTAAATAAATGCTCCAATTGTACACGGTTACATTAAAATCTGAAGACTTGAGTGAATTCCTAAGTTGTTTAGCCCGATCCTTGTCCTTGGCAAGCAGCAAGGCAAACCCACCACCGCCAGCCCCAACAAGCTTGTAGCCACAGCAAAATTGACTCGCAAACTTGAATAACTGGTCTACAAACTCATTACTACAGTAGGGGTCTAATTCCTGATGAATCCGCCATGCCTCTAACATGATATCCCCGAGCTCATCCACTTCACAATTCATAAGAGCCTCTTGGCCAATCTTGGCAAGCTCAGCAAGCCGCTTGATGCTGGATATGAGTAGGCTGTCACGTTGAAGATATCTAACCACCACCTTTTGCAGAACTTGGTGAGCCA
Source organism: Amborella trichopoda (assembly GCF_000471905.2). The sequence goes on along the minus strand of NW_006500346.1, from coordinate 296,788 downwards.
ACCGAACCTGCTAAGATCAGTACTATTGTCATCTAAAATGGAAGAACACAGAGAGAGAGAGAGTCTTTCAAGTTAATCCAAGCTGCCATGCACCACAGTTTCGCACTAGTAAATATGCAGGCAGCTGAATTCCAAAATCAGATGCTAAGTTTGTCTGTCATAGTGTGAAATAATTAAAAGCGAGACATGCAGCAAAAAAAAAAGAACATTAACAGTCCATTACTCAACATAGTATCAATCATTTTCAGAAGAACATACTTTATCAGTGAACTAAAATTAGCATGACAAGAACAATCTCATCTAGCTACAACTTAGCTATGAGGAAACTATACTCGTCTAGTAATAACTTAGCATGTCTGACAATTCAAAAAAAGAAGAAACCTCACATGAGGTAACTCTACTTCAACATGATTTTTCTGGTTAAAGATGAAATACTGAAGAAGGTAAAGAGCTTCTGATAGTTATATGTCAGCTTAAGTCAATTACTAAAAGGAACATACTGGAAGTGAAGAGACTTTGTGCCACAGTGATAAAGCCATGCAGACAACCATAACAATCATAGTAATAGTTCAATGACTATGGTGGTTAGAATGTGAGAGTTTTTATTATTGACCCTGACCTGATAACAGAGGTGCATTTCTTGCATTCTTGATGAACTTAAAATTAAGTACCACGAAAACTTAAAATGGCAGGTCCATGTCTTGAAAATTAACTAATACATTCATTAGGTAATAATCCGAAAAATGGGTATGTGAGACCCAAAATCGGTCTACCAATGGATCTATGAATTATACAACCATCTACTCTCGGTGTACATGCATTAAAAAGTCCAAAATTGGACAGACTAGGCTGAGGCTCTTGTAACTGACTAAGAAAAAAAAAAGAATGAAAAGGCTCACAACTCACATATGTCAATCACAATACTGCTATAATCAGAAATAACAATATTGTTAGAATTATCGAGCATTTCAATAGTGACTGCATATTATCGATGGGAAAGTATACTATAATCCTGTGGACTATGAGAAAAACATTGCACATTGGGTCATAACCGTCTAATAAAATCATTTATGGCGATGCAGAGATGCCCACAATTGGCATCATTGCCTATTCTGGCAGGTCGAACTCTCTCCATCACTTATAATCAATCATTTCAATCCAGTGCAATAACCCAATGAACTATGGTTTTTCCTATAGTGCACTTTGCCATAATCAATTGCTGCCTAATGGACATAATGGGCAGGCAAGGTCGGTCCAAGTCCATTTATTTTGTGGAAGCATTAAGGACATAAAAACTATTACACTTGCACCAGCCTCAACAAGCACGACACATACTTGCCCAGTAAATACCACCAATAGTCGCTGTTCCAGCTCCAAGACCATCTGAGGTGCGGCAGTAAGGGGGATTACATGAAGGCGTAAAGGTTTTCCAGGGAAGCTAGTCGTGCATTTAATGCCAGGATAGAGACCTCCAATTTGATCTTGCCAACCTCCACCGGTGCCCATTATCTGTTCCAAGACCAAAACAAGCCCCGCGACATTGTCATTGCTTTCATCCCCTTCCATTATATGAAGGAGTCCCTTCAAAACTGCTGCAGCTAAAATGCTGGAAGTCCCCAAGCCACTACCACGAGGAACTTTAGCCCATGTCCTAATCTGCAGGCCTGTTGATAACGGTATTTTTCCTTGACTGATGCCAGTCACAATAAGTGCAGATTTGACAAGACGAAATGGGTCTTCTTCATTGAATGGTGTATGAATTGAGTTGGCATCCTCAATGTATGTTTGGTTTCCAGCATCATCATCAATAGTCACTCCTTTTGTTGATGTTGTCTCAATCTCAGTGCCAATGGGAAGACAATCCTCCAAACTTATTGCCATATTCAGAACACGACCGATGCGCTCCAAGCTCCACGGTGGGGTATCACTCCAACCCCCAACAAAATCTACACGAACTGGTAACTCCACCCTCGCTCTTTTTGGGTAAAGAGGATTTTTCCCATTAGCATCACCAGTATTCTGAGAAGTTGCCGAACCTGAAAATCTCAGAGATTCTAATAAGTGGTCTGTGACAAAGGCAGGTTTAGCAAGCACTAGAAAGGATATTCATGGGTGGTGCATGAATCCCAAGCTCATCTAAATATGCTACCACGGTCATATGGTTAAGCAAGAGAACTACACAGTATGGTTGAGTTAGTAAGTAAAGAACAATATTGGCATTTCTAGTGATATTCCTATTAATTCAATTGAATTATTCACAAGAAATCCCAATGAGAAGCACTGGCCTATGTGCAATAAACAAAACCTTAGTAAACTAAGCTTCTATAATCACCTTCAAGCCCATATTTCACAGCTGCAGCCGTCTCCTCAGCAACAGAACTCCATACATCATGCTCAATATTACATGCAATTTCGTCTTCACCACATGCCTTGTGAAGATCAACTTGGACCTGATACGCTCTACTTCGAGGAAGAATTCCTGAGTCTAAGGCCTGTAGATTTGGACAAAGTGTAAGAAAATTCTTGCAAGCAGTAGTTCCTGATACTTCATTCTGCAATATTTCAGTACATAGCCGAGACAAGTTGCGTCCAAACAAACCATAGCTAATGCAAGCCTTAGCTATCCCAGCAGCAAGATCTGCCTGATGGATACTGGAGTCCAAGCAAAGTTGTCTAAAGTCAATCGATCTGTGTATCTCCTCCAAACTCACCCGATACGAATTTCTCCATAAAGACAACATATCTTCATTGTTGTACAACCTCAAGCCCAAAAGCCACATTGCTAAACTGAGCATTTCATGACGAGGTAAAACAGGAAAGATCTTAGCATTCCATAAGCACTGTTCTTGAGCATCTGAAGTATTCCACAGCTCACTCTGCTGAATACCATGTTCATGCAAAACCTTCTTCCACGGTTTTCCACAAAAGGTACCATCTTTGGCATGTGAACTTTTTGGGTTGTCATGGAGCCCACAAAATAAAATGACTCTTTGAGAGCACCCAACCAATGGAACTTCCCAAAGGCAATGGCGATCTGGCAGTATGAACCAAGAAGAATTTCCAATGGAGCCTACAATATTTTCTCTTTGTAAGTGAACACCAACAATGATGCATCTAGATCCAATCTGAACACCAGTGGAAAGTGAGGAATCATAAATCAAAGAATCCTCCCCAATTGAGACGCCAGGAGCTAGTTTACTTGAAAGGATAACAGCAGATGCTGCAATATCACATTCTGTGGTTGCTGGTATGGAACATAAATGCCGACGTCCAACATATCTTGAATGAGCCTCTCCCAAATGATCCAAGACTTCAGTAGAAGTGCCAAAATGCAAGAAGGAGAGGTCAACTGCAAAGACAGAAAAAAATAAAATAAAATAATGAGACATGAAATGTTTTTGGAAAACATCTACTATCCTACTATAGTATTATACCAAAGAAATAAACTAAAAATAAGTTTATCCATAAGGATGTTGTACTTAGAATATACCACCACGAACTTACATGCACAATAGCTAAAGAGATTCTGATTTCCTAAGCCACTGACCAACTCTATCCCCAGAGGGCGTGACTTCAGCCAATTATGTTTTGCAGGTACCCAGGCTGCTACCAGATCCTCATATAAGCTCATCTGCATGAGTTTAGAGATGCATTATATTAAGAAGCTAGGTTTAATATCCCAATAAGCCTATACTAACATGAAAATTTAATTACCATAGAGCATCAAAATACAATATTATTAAGTTGTTTTTGAATGTGAATATTGAAAACAACGCTGTTTTCTACTCACACCATACGAAGAATTTTGGGGATGAGGTTTGCCAAGGGTAGGGATGAGTTCATGTGCACAATGATGCAAGCTCAGACATTTATTCAAAGCATAAGTTCATGTATAGGGGACATCAAAGTCCTCGACCAATGCTTCAAGAGACATTATCAAATTCTACAGGAGAGGAGATTAATTGGTAATCCAGCAGGAGATTAGTAGTCCATCTGTGGACACAACATTGGCAGCTGAACAGCAGGAGATGGGAGAGGGTATGGAGTTGTTGGCATCCCCAGTAGACACAATAGAAACTGATTGAAATATCTGAATAGTTTTTTTTTTGTGAAAACTGTTTTTTTTTAGACTGTAAACTGTTCTATATTAAAGAAGATATTTGTACATCAGAGGGGGAGCTAGAGACCACCCTCGAGGCAGGGATTCTAGAGTAAAAAATAGGCACTCCATCAAATGGGGGCCCTATACAAAAATGGGATTTACAACTGTCAAAGTTTATACAAAGATACAATAGTCCAGTAGGTGTAATAGACGAAATCCCAAAAAAACTGCTCATGCTTGAAGAGCTCCATCTTTAGCCAGTGCGTCCGCTTGGGTCTGGGTGTTGGATTCCCGGCAAATAAGCCTCCAATAGACGACCGTATCCTTGCAAAGGTGAGCAATCTCGTCAAAAATTGGAGCGAGGTACCAGGTGCAGGGAGTAGAGCCAGAGGCCCAGGAGATGACATTCTGTACGTCTCCCTCGATGATCAACAGTTGACCCCACAGAAGTTCAAAACATTTGAGGCCAGCGAGGAGGGATAAAGATCCGCCGACTGGGAGTCAGCATGGCCCAAGTGGGTTGAGAAGGAAAGCAGCATTAGGCCAAGGTGATTCTTGAAAAGACCTCCAGCTCCTGCCTGTCCGGGGTTGCCTAGGGAGCACCCGTCAAAGTTGAGTTTGGTCTGTCCCAAGGGGGGTGGTGACCATACGATAGACCGAGAGGGACGAGGTGAGTGGGTGAGAAGCAATGATTGCCATTTGGGGATGAAGGTTGATCTGTTAACTGTTGACCTTGTATTAAGAGTGAGTATACAATATACAAAAACCGCCCAACCCAGAGGTTCAAAAAAGCCACAGAGTGTGGCAACAACAAAACTATACAGGCAAAATTACATGGGAACAGATACAGTTACTAAACACAGTCGCTAATTACAAAAATTTGACAGGTTTTCATCCCAAAAAAGATTAGGGCAAAGCCACAGAAGCTCCTTGCTTAGCCAGTGCGTCGGCCACTTAATTGGCCGCCCTCCAAGTATGAGTCTAAGAGACCTACATATGCCGGCAAATTCCGGAAATCTCATCAAAGATAGTCATGAGTCTCCAGGGTGGTGTAGCCTCTCGTAAGGCCCAGGAAATGACATTTCTTGAGTCACCCTAGACAACCAGAACTAAGCACCAAGAAGGGTTGAAGTTTTTAAGGCCATCCAATAGGGCACGGGCTTCCGCCGTGGTGGAGTCCACGAAACCAATGGCGGAGGTGTAAGAGAAGAGAGAAACTCCATCGTGGTTCCTGAAAATACCCTCTACACCTGCCAGACCTTGGTTACTAAACGAACACCCATCAAAATTGAGCTTGATGTGCCCAAGTTCCGGGGGTCTCCAAAGAAAGGAGCGGGGGACACACCTGGTCGATGATGAAGGATGGTTGTCCAGTTAAGGAGGCGGACAGGACCTTGAAACAGTTGTGGTTGGTGGCCCAGAAAATGACCATGAAGATGATGGACTCCATGATTAAATGACGGTGTGAATGTTGTCCCCTGAAAATTCTGTTATTGCATTTTTTCCGTAGGGACCAAGGGGTGGCCATTACTGCTGCTTTCCAAAGCATAGTGCCAGATTTGGGCCTCCCAGATACGGCTTGCAAAGTTGCAGTGGATGAACAAGCGTGCATTTGTTTCCTCCTCCGGTTGGCACATAGAAAATTTGGTGGGGATTTAAAGACCTCTTCCTTGGAGTTGGTCCACTGTGAGGACTCTCTCTCAGAGGGAGATCCAAGTGAAGACCTGTATTCTTGGAGGAATGAAAGGAATCCAGGCCTTGGCTATGATGGACCATTGTGAAGGTTACACAGCAGGGGGGGTGGAGAGTTGGAGGAAGAAGGAAGAGACTGTGAAAGTCCCTGACGCAGCCGGACTCCAAATGATTGGTCCTCCCCATTAGGTGAAAAGGACAAGGAGTGGAGAATAGATGAGAGTTTAAGAGAGGCGGGGAGTTCAACATCACGAAGTGGTCTTTAGAAATCAGGATTCCAGGATCTAGAATTTCCAACTGTGCCAAAAAGATTGGCTATAGAGGCATCGGGGTTCCTTGTTAGACGAAATAGACTGGGAAAACACAGCGAGAGGGGACGTCGTCCTAGCCAAAGGTTAGTCCAGAATTTCACCCTTGTCCCCACCCTAGAAACAGATAAAAGACTTGAATAGGTGGAGGGAGCAAAGCAAAGATTTCCATATAACAGAAGCTGAGTTGAACTGCCTGTCTGGAAGGAACCAGATGGAGGAGTTGAGGCGATATTTGTGGTATAAAACCTTGTGCCACAGTTGGTCCTCCTAATGCTCAAGTCCCCACCACCATTTACCCATCAATGCCAAGTTGTGCTCTTGTAGGCTGCGGATCCCCAAACTCCCAAAAGCTTTCGGCTGGCAAACAGAGGACCAAGCTAGAAGGTTGTATTTTTTAGATTCCCCTTCTCCCGACTAGAGGAAGTTGTGCATCAATTGTTCTAGACAAAGTGCCACCAAGGCTGGCATGTGGAATAAGGACATTTGGAATATGGGGAAATTTGAGAGGGTGGCTTTGATTAGGGTGGTTCTATCCGTAGGAGAGAGATATCTGCCCTTCCATGTGGCCAGTTTGTGCTGGAACTCGTCTATAATGTGGCTCCAAAGGGCCGTTTTAGGTTTGCCATGGCATAGAGGAAGACCAAGATAGGTGTAGGGGAGGGAGTCTGTGCCACATCCCCATCTATGAGTAAAAGCTTGGGTAATGTGGGGATTCACAGAAATACCAATCATCTTGGATTTTGTCAAATTAACCTTGAAGCCTGTGGCAAAGTGGAAACAATTAAGGAACAGGACCAAATTATAAACTCAGATAATTTGAACTAGCAAATTATCAAATGATTTTTGCCTTAATGACTTCGCGGACTGCATAACCCAGCTTGAACTCCTAGACACTCCCCTCCAAGGGGTGAGGTTTACGTGGTCTAATCACTCTACCTCTTCTAGGTGATTAGACCCAAGTTGATAATTTCCCAAGGCAAAAATCAGCTCTAACAAACAAAGATCAAGTCATCCTAAAAGTTGGCAAGCACTCAGAAGACAGAAATTTTAAACTGATTTCTGAATATTTATGTATTGAGCAGCCATAGAAAGACGCAGAAGTGAACCTCAATGGGACGGCAAAAGGAATCTAATCAGCAAAGTGATGTATTATAGCCTTTTTGTTGTTTCTTCTAAAGAATAGAAGGAAGAAACCTTTTTACATCATCACAATCAATTACCACACTGGAAAACAAAAAAATGTAACTTGCCTCCTTTCCACATCTCAAAAGCTCCGAAATCATCGATGGACTTGAACTCGAAAGCAAAAGAAGATCTGCCCATGCTTTACCTCTAACTGATATTATCCCAGTATCAAGCAAAGTTCTACCATCTTGTCGTATAGCGTTGTTAGCTTCAAGTTCCTTCAAAGATGGCTTCTGTAGAAGATTTTCAACCAAGTTTAGCTCTCTTCCAGAGTTTTGCTCCAAATTTTCAATGGTAGATGTCACGACCACACCATGGTTACGTGCAACATCAAGGGTAATAGGAACTGTAATGATGCAGGATGCATTATCTGGAAGAACCATACTAGAAGTATCAAAACAAGGGAGAACATCTCCAGTCATGATAAGAAGCCCACCTGCCAGTTACAAGTTTTTCAATTCACACATTAATAGCTCATATTGGCATCGCTAGGGTCTAAAGAATATTAATATCTAAAGCTACACCTTCAATTAAAGCTGAAAAAGTAAACAATACTTAAGAGGGCAGAGAAGACTGGCTCCAAAGATAATAATATCATTACAATTGACAAGTAGTATAGCAATTCTACCAGGATGACATCAAAGAAGGGAAGTTTATAGCTTTATATCTTCTACTCTGTTTGCAATAAAAATAACGGAAACTCAAAAATTTTCGAATCACAAAACCTAAATAAAATTTCTCACTCATAATCTATAAGCTTGATCATTGGATTGCTCCAGTTTTTTGTCCATTCGGAAAAGATTTAAATGAGAGATGTAAGTTACATTCGAATGTTGATTAAGGTGCAATCGATAACGGTAGTTCTCCTACCAAAACTCAAGTAACAACTCTAGTCTATCCATGGTATAAAACTCCTTTCATAATGATTAACTTAAAATTCCTACAAAGGCCTCCTAGTTTTTTGCAGGTCAAAGCAGGTGGCTCAAACATCCATCTGGGATGTTAGCACACCGTGCAATATGCATAAAATACATAACACACATTGCAAGTTCTAGTACAATATCGCTTAGAGCATTTTCTTTCAAACTACAACTAGTATAATACCCAATATAGCTTTGCTAAGGCAAGGGCCCTCCTCAAATGCCTCAAACTTTTTGACAGAAGCTGGGGGTCCTCATTGATTGCCGAAGGGAACTCCAAGAATGTCATCAACTGCACCAGCGGAGTTCTGGTGTGTCTGTGGAGAATGGAACAGTTTTCCAATTAATCACCAACATTCGTAGAACAATATAAGTTTTGGTCAGGCATATACGGAGAATCTCCAACAAAGCAGGGGACTCACTAGCCAAGGAAGGTACCTCGAGCACATGTTTTACAATCAACCATCCCCATTTTAAATAGGGATGTATTTCTCTTATATTTTGTTTTTTTGTACTGAATATTACACTCTACCACCCAAATATTGGTTAGCCATGTAAATTATGCCTTTCAAGGTTGTCGAGGAATAGTATTTCATGCCCCGGTTTAAAGCACCACAATAGCGACACATGTCAATAAGATAACTTAGAAGAGAGAGAGCAATGTCAAATGTAATACTAAATTTAGAAGAGAGAGAGCACTGGTAAATGTAATACCACCTTTGTTCTCAAAAGCTTGTATTGCACTAGAGGAAATGGCAAGTACATGGTCAAAAAGCAGTGGAACTGGTCCATCAGGATCATCAGACGCAAGATATGGAAGTGGTAGGAAGACTTTGCCCATTGGGTTGGCCCATGGAACCCTCTTCGAGTCACCCCCGGCATGCAGCAGGAGTATGCGCATTTTTTCCATTGATTTTTTAACAGCTGATGTGATTGAATCCCCATCATTAACCCTGTCACGTAGTTCCAAAGACTGTGAAAAGGCAATTTCAGCATTTGGTACCTGTGAATAGTGCATGTGAATCAAAGAACAACGAAAGAATCAAAGAAATAAGTTTTAAAGATAAAAGACTGTGACAAGTCAATGGTGCATATGCTGCAAGCACATATCTTCTGGAACCTAAGAATGTGATTGATGCCCCTAAATTCAGAGTTTGTTCACAAATCAACTACAGAAAACAAGGGACTGTATACAATGAGACTACTACCTTTAGTGCACAAAGGCCGCAAACACGTTAAACCATTAAATGTAAAATCAGATGGATGGGTTGTGTCATTTTTCCACACAAAATACAAGAAAATTTTTCTCAGCGATCCAGCACAGTCAATGGTAACCCCCTTCAAGCTGTCAGATCTCACATCTAAAAGCTAGGGGCGATTTTGACTTTTTGTACCAAAGGTAAATGGTCTTGTTGTGTACTTTCCCAAACAAGAATAAGAAGCATAAATAGACATTTGAATCAGTTTATGTACTTTGCTTGAAGAGAAGATATCGGGAGCATCCACCATGTGATAAGATAACCATAACTTGTCCATGAAGAAGGAGATCAAAGATCAAAGATTACAGCAAAAGAAAGAAAAAGGAAGGGTGTATTGCATCACAATTCATGAGTAAACCTTGAAACTACAAACTTCTACAATTTGGGTGCATCTGCCAGAAACATCAGATATAAAAGCGTGAAGTTTCTCAGATAACAACAATATGGTGATGGGTTCCAGTGAAACCACACAGGCATCAACATAACACACGCAATTTGTCTAGGCCTTCCTCTAAACAGATGTGTCATCTGTTTTGCTCTATTTTTCTTTTTCTTTTTTTTTTTAAGTGTTAACATTCAATAAAAGAGTGAATAAGTACAAGAGACCCTGGCAATCCACAGTAAAGCTTAGATGCTCAAGGGATAAGAAACACAACAACCTAGAAAAACAGTTCAATCCACCAAACTAGGTCCAAAAAATAGAAAGGAAAAGCTAAAAAGCCAAAAAAGTTTCTAGTTGTTTGCCAATGCTGCTGCTTCTTTGGCAAGGTAGTCAGCTGCTTGGTTTCCTTCCCTCCATGTATGCATCCACACGACAGACGTATTCCTACAAAGGTATTCAATTTCGTCAAACAAGTGGTTCAGATGCCAAGGGGAATGGGAGGAGAGAAGACTCTGCGCCCAAGAAATTGTGTTCTTGGAATCTCCCTCAATGAGGAGGGAGTGCAGGTGGAAGGGTTGGATGAGTTTGAGGCCTTCCAAGAGTGCCATTACTTCGGCGTCCATAGAATTAGCGTGGCCAATGTGTTTGGAGACAGTTGCCATAGTAGTACCGAGGTGGTCTCTGAGGATGGCTCCAATGCCTGAAGGACCAGGGTTATCGAGAGAACAATCATCAAAGTTGACTTAAGCTTCCCCACAAGTGGAGGTTTCCATCTTGATGCTCACGGCAATTGCAAGCGATGGAATTGAAGAACGCTGCTCCAATCCTGGTTAAAGGCCGAGGAGGGAACGCCTTTGAAAAATTGGTGGCTGGTCACCCAAAAAATAATTGTGGACTTAAGTTTGTTGAAAACTTTGGAGAAATTTGAGAATTCCCCTTGGAAACTTCTGTTGTTCCTCTCGATCCAAAGTGCCCACAAAGCAGCAGCCACCGTCGTTTTCCAACGAAGGATCCCTTCTTTATGCCAAGGGAAAGATTGGACGGAAGATCTGATGGAGGTTACATCTGCCAGTAGCACCCATTGCACATTGAACAGTCTGAGGATAGCTCCCCAGAGATTGAAGGCATAGGGGAAGTGCAGTAGGAGGTGGTTGTTGGTCTCTTCTTCCGAGAGGCACATGACACACCTATTTGGAATCGGGATCCCTCATCTTTGTAGCTGATCTACTGTTAGAACTCTCTGTGAGAGAGCCAGCCACATAAAAATCTTGATTTTTGGTGGTGCAAAAGATTTCCAAGCCTAGGCAGCTGTAGCTGCAAGGGCGAGAGGGAAGGTTGGTGGAAGAGAAAGGCTTTGAAAGAAAGAGGAAACCGAGAAGTCCCCTGATAGTGAAGAACACCAAATGATGCGAACAGGCCCCGATGGTGCTATGAAAAAGGCCTGGAGTTCTGCCGCTAGAGTGGCAAAGCTCTCAGTTACGAGATCATTGAGAGCCCTCCTGAAATCTGGGTTCCATGATCGAAGAGGCCCTGTCGGTAGCAGCCACAGTTGCTCCCTGATCTCTGGCCAAGGAGAAGAGATCGAGAAATATGTCCTTCAAAGGGGTGTGCCCTATCCACAGGTCTGACTTAAGAGAATTCTATTTCCCGACCTCGGATGGAATCTAATACGGGACAAAAACGCTAGAAAGGTCGAGCAAATTGATCTCCACATGCCCGAGGACCTCTAGTTAGCCCTGCAGTTCGGTAGCCAAGGAGAGTTCGACAAGTGATATTTGTATTTTAGGACATCAATCCATAATTGGTTGCTCAGGGTTGAGAGACACCAACACCATTTTCCTAGTAGTGCCTTGTTCTGGATTCTGAGGTTCTTGATTCCAAGGACAACCCTATTTTTGGTCTGGCATATTTTGTCCCATGCTATCAGGAGATGGATTTTGTTGTTGGAATTATCTCCAGACCAGGAGAATCTTCTCATCATCTGTTCAATCCTAGAACTGACAGCTACAGGCATATGAAAAATGGACATTTGGTAAACCGGTATGTTGGCAAGTGTTGTTTTGATCAAAGTAAGTCTTCCTCCTGGGGAGAGGAAACGGCCTTCCAACCAGCTAGCCTACGGTCCACTTTATCTAAGATATGGGACCAATGGCTAAAGCGAGGTTTGCCTATGCAGAGTGGAAGCCCGAGATATTTGGAGGCAATGACTCTACCCCACAACCCCAATTGTGAGCAAAAGTTGAGTGTTATGGGGTCGACTTTTACACCCATCATTTTTGTTTTTTCAAAACTGACTTTGAAGCCTGTTGCAAAGTCAAAACACCTAAGAAACATGAAGAGGCTATGAATTTCAGTGCGTGAGGCGTTGCAGAAGACCAATGTGTCGTCAGCATACTGGAGGTGGGATAATATCGGAGCTCTAGGGCAGACCGAGAAGCCATGCAAGTGACCAGCCGAGTACATTCTTAAAAGAGAATGGCTGAAAACCTCGGCTGTGATTGCAAAGAGAAAGGGGGATAAGGGATCTCCCTATCTGAGGCCTCTAGAAGCGGGGAAGTAGCCTTTGGGGGTACCGTTAATAAGGAGGGAGAAGAAGGGGTGCAAGAAGCAAGCACTCATCCAAGTTCTCCATCTAGAACCGCCTTTGGGGGTACCGTTAATAAGGAGGGAGAAGCAAGCACTCATCCAGGTTCTCCATCTAGAACCAAAACCCATCCTAGACTAGGCTTCTTTGAGAATGTCCCAGTCTACATGGTCGTAAGCCTTCTCCAGTCGAGCTTAACAATAATGTCAAGTACCCCGGCTAAGTGTCTTGAATGTATGCATTCATGAATTCCTAATGCCCCATCCAAGATCTGGCAATCTTTAATGAAAGCACTTTGTGTAGGTGAAATTACTAGGGAAAGGACCTCTTTGAGACGAGAGTGTTGGGTTTATGTGGCCTTTAAAGGCCTTATGAGTGTGTAATGAAATACATTTATTATAGTGGAACATAAACTCAGTGGGAGTGTGGTCCCTCAAAGACCATACTAAGCAAATGATTTTTGCGGACACCGGATTGTGCTTAACGATCTAAGCCAGTCGATTGGAAAACCTAAGGTACCTGGGCATAAAAAAAATAAACCGAGAAGGGTTTTTGGATTAGCCCTTGATTAGGTCGAAGCTTATGCCTAGATGAGTGAGCCGAGGGACTATGTGACTCTTGTATGTGATGGTAGGCCTACAGAGACGAGGGCTAAAACCTCATCTATGTTTCATCACACGGCATGCATATAGGTAGATCGTTCGGGAAAGCTAGATATCCACCTTTGCGTGAAGCATATGCATGTGCGAGAGATACCCCTATGCGCCACAAAACTGTGGTCGCATCAGGTCGTGGTGACCTTGACTTGTCTCTAGAGGAAGACCTGTAATCCACAAACTGGGATTGCGACTCTTTAGCTCATCGACCAGACTTTAGTGACACGCTAATGAGCCCGTGCTTGGACTGTGGGTCATGGGAAACACCGAGTCGGTTCGATAAAGCAAGTGTGGTCTGTAGTCCACAGTTGAAGGTGGAGTACCCCGTGATCGTTGATTTAATTCTTGAACTATATAGATCCACTTCCCATCATATTAATTTAATTGTGTTCATTTTATTATTAAATTATTTTAGACCTATTATTTGAATTTTTATAAGTCATTTGATATTTTCTTTCTTATTTTTTGACTTATAAAAATGAAGTTATTAATTTACAAAGTTCTAATATTTTAAAATTCATTTTGTTTAATTTAAAAATATTTATTAAAAAAATACATGGGGGCCCATAGTGCACATGGGCCCACCATGTGGGTATTAGGTGGGGCCCCACATACCATACATGGGTGGCACACCCCACCCTTGGATACCTTCTCTTGTTGCTTTATCTTC
>NW_006500346.1:262066-282787 GCF_000471905.2 Amborella trichopoda | reverse complement strand
TATATTGATGGGAAAANGGTTTAGAAAGGGGGATAATAGTTCATGCACCTTCCATAATGTTGATGGTCCATCTATGGAATGGATGGTTCAGATCTCTCACCCCACAAGTCACCTTGATCAACAGTCCATATTCAATCTCAAGAAAGAAGCAAACTATGGGAAACCCTAAAGAAACCCTAGACCTAAACTCTCTCTCCCATAAACTCTCTCCCATAAACTCTCTCTTTCCCTAGGGGCCACGCCCCTCTCTCTCTACTCTCTGATTTTCTCTCTCTACTCTGATTTTCTCTCTCTACTCTCTCTCTCCTAAAAAGACTCGAGGGGGCACGCCCCAACATAAAGACTCTTACTCTCTCATGATCTAATCTAAGGGTTGGGAAAGTTAGGGTTTGAGCCTAATTATTTTGGAGTTAGGGTTTTGTAGAGATTTAAGGGTGGTTACCTAGTTTGGCCGAAATTAGCTTTCCTGGTTCGAGATTGAAGCTAGACCGCTGATCCCGCACCATTGGATGTAGTGACTCGGTATGGGTGTAAAAAGCCCGGTTAGGGTAATCTCTGGCATCTTTTCTTTTAATTGTTTGTTCTTTTATTTTATATTCTCAAGCACAATATTAGGTTGTATGAATGACATCAAGTAGTTGAGATTTATTTTATTGATGTGTTATTTATTTTTGGAATTTCTATTGTTTGTAATAAGACCATATGTGAGTGATCTTGTTGCCAAAATTATAAGGGGTGATTATTATTAAAAAAAAAAAAAATTGTATTTCCCTGGCAAAAGATTACATAGGTCTTTCTTTCAGAGAGGCTATAGCTTTTGCAAGGATTTTGTAAGTGGAATTGAACAAACTAATAGGGTGGTAGTCTTTGAGTTGAGAAGCTCCTTCAATATTGGGAATAAGTGCGATGAAAGTAGCATTCACAGCCCTATGAAGGACCCCCCTATAGTAGAATTCATTGGATAGGTCTAGGAAATCTGTTCTAAAGGAGTCAATAAGGTAACCGTCAGGACCACAAGCTCAGTTTGAGTCCAAATCAGAAATGGCTGCTAAGATTTCTTGTTAAGAGAACAGCCTCTCTAGCCACGAAGCCTTGTCCAGAAGGAGATACAAGAAATCGAGGTCACCCATGGGAGGCCGAGAAGATGGTGGGGCAGAGAATCGATTTAGAAAATAGCCAAGGATGGCTTGCTCAATCTCAGAAGGTTGGTCCAGCAGATTATCCCCCACTTGAAGATGGGTGACAGTATTGTCTCTACGCCTACAATTGGCAATTTTATGAAAGAAGCCTATGTTCAGGTCCCCTACCTTCAGCCACCTAATCTTGGACCTCTGATACCAAAAAATTTCCTCTTTCTTGAGAATTGATTGGCATTGGAATTTGAGCTCATCTCTACTTATGAGTTCACTGTCCAAGAGTGGTCTAGATTCTTCAAGGAAGCCTAGGGATTGAATGGATTGCAGGGTTGCAGACTTCTGAGGCCCAAGGAATCCCAGAAGACCCCTACTCCAAGTTTTAAGATGATTCTTCAAAAGTTGGACTTTTCTCTATAGTTTAAACCCAGCCCAACCTTCTACCAGGTTAGAGAGCGATTGCCACCAAATGAGGAATTGGTTAAGACAATTAGGTTCTTCTAACCAATTGAGTTCAAATCTTAATGGTTTTGGGCCATTGTCGACAATCTTAGTGTCAAGTAAAATGGGACAATGATCTGAAGCAGGTTTTGGTAGAGCCGAAGAATGGGTTCCAGGGAAGTTTGTGTCCCGGTCTAGTTTGGAAAGAGATGGGTTCGTGACATGACTGGACCAGGTGAACTGGGCACCTTGAATAGGTAGGTCGACCAAATTGTTGAGAGCAACAATGTCAAAAAAGGCAGATATTGCCAGAGTAATTCTGGAGGAGGAGTTTCTCTCATGGGACCACCTAGTCTCGTTGAAATTCCCACCTATGCACCAAATCTGCTAAGGAAGTTCCGCGATAAGGTTCAATTCGTCCCAAAGAATGGGTCTATCCACATCAGAATTAGGTCCGCAAACCGCTGAGAATTTCCAATGAAGGCCGTCAGAAATTCTGGAGAGAATGATGGAGACAGGAAATCTCTTCAAGTGAGAAGGAAGGTTTACCAGCAAAAATGCTATGTTCAGATGAATTGTACCATCAAAAGAGCATCCACATTTGGGCGTCAAAAACCTATTTCCATGGGGATTCTAAAATTAAACAGCACAAGAAGTCATTAACAGGGTTATCATGCCAGTAAACTAGAACAGATGGCAGATTATAACAATGCATGGCAAATTGTTCCTGATAAAGCAAACTTAGGCGGAAATGCCACTAATCAAAATCAAAAAATTCAAAAAAATAAAAATAAAGAGAAAATAAATCAAAGTGCAGCAAAGAGAAAAGAAAGGGAGACTACCTGGGTATTAGAGGGGTGAATCAAGTGGCAGGATAGAGCGTGGAGGGCATTGAGGGTGGCAGCACCAGATCCAATGCGAGCTCCCTCCGGATCCGGGACAGAGAGGGCAATTGTGGAGGGCGCGATGCGACCCACACGCTTTGCCCTCTGGAGCTGCCATTCATAAAGCTCCGCCTGCTCGGGGCTGGCTGCAGTGAGCAGGATGGCGTCCCACGTCGAAACCCTAGCAGGATACCGAACCGACAGCCTCAAATGGTACCATGACTTCCTGAGCACCTCCATCGCCTCCCCTTTCTTCTTCCCCATTATCATTCTCTTCTCTTTCTCCATTTCCCCGAACAAGGGACTCATTGCCAATATCACTCCTCAACTAATAGCAAAGTTTACAGAAATTTGGTGAGCTTGGATCCTGTCTGGCTCTGGTTTAGGATAAAGGGCAAATTGGATTTGAGGTTTTCCCGCGTTTATCTCATTGCCGAATCACAGTACCCATAACCCACTCTGTAAATATCATCACATAATTCTGAATTCAACAGTTCACGAGTTCGGATTTCATTCTGATTTATTTATAGGACAAGGTTTCCATGATTGGGCGGACTTATCTATTTAAATGAGACAGATGTATTTTAGACGTGGATTGTGGATTCATTCTCAATACTAAAAATATGAAAAAAAACAAAATAAATTTAAACACATAAAAAAATGGATAGAATTTTAACACCTAATTTTAAATTGAGATTGTCTACAAAGAGATCATTTTTTTCATACTCGGAGGTCACGATAATGTTTGTCCCATAAATTTCAAAAGAGGTGGTTGTAAAAGTGTCATTGGATAGACACAAAGTTAAAAAAAAAAAAAACTTCAAATTTTGGTAACTCACCCCAAGCCATCTAATTTGACATCTAACGAGAGCTAATGATTGTGACTTCCATGTACAAAAGATAAATGGTCTCTTTGTAAACAATCCCTATAGAATATTGATTACTATTTTAAATTTTAATAATATAATATAACCTTTTGAAAAAAAAAAAAAAGTAAACCTCAAAAAGAGGATTTAAAAAAATAAAAAAAAAAATTTGATGAAGAATAAGACATGCGCGATAAGACAAGTTGTACGCTCCTCATATTTATACCATGAGTGCAGTCAAACAGAAGAAACATGAAACACTCATCTATTGGTTTAGCAACAGTTAAACTGGTCAAAACAAGTGCTTGACCGATTTTTGCCAATTCAACCGCTCGGTTTCCACCAATTTGATTTGTCCAAACAAAGTGGGGCATTATTATTTTCTAGTATATTATATATTTTGAATAATTTCATATTTGTTTTAATAGTTTAAAATTTGGTCAAATCGGTTTGACTGGTTTGTTAGCTTTATTTTGAATGGATCAAACCCCTCATCGATGTAATGGGTGGTCTGATCCTGATAACACTGCATATGACTTGCTTAGGTCGTCACTAATGTAATGTGAAGAACACGTCACGTAACTATTTACTATTAGGAAAAGGGTCGTGGTCATGGTGATAGCCTCCCCACATACAGTTACCACATCGTGGTATCCATTTCTGATGCTGACACTCCCAATTAACACTTTCAAAATGCAACTCCAATCTATTGAAAAAAATAAGTAGGGGTATGTCTTCCTCACTGAATTACCCTTATATATATTCTCGGGTACCCAAAGATGTCTAATTGACAAGGTTCAAGGTCTAAAAAAGAAATTCAAATTGAAACACACCCTGACCAATGGTCAATCTAGATCCAGCTAGATATCAAGAAGCGAGTGATTATGGTCGGTTCTCTAGCAGAACAAATCAATTCCATTTATTTTCTAATATATTTTTATTCATTTTTTAAAAAGTTTGTTTATTCACTCGTTGCTGCGGATTTGGACCGAGTATCTAAATAAGGGATATGAGTCACCAAGCCATGTTTCTCAGTAGGGGCGGCAATGGACTTGAACTTGACCCGAGACCCAACATCCAAACCCGACACAAGTCTACATATGGGTTTAAGAATTGGACTTGAACAAGTGGGTCTGGGTTCAAATATTGGACCTGAACACTATTTGAGTTTGGGTCCATGCGAACTTGACCCGAATAGTGTTATTTTATAACTAATATGTAATATATAATAATTGAAGAATATTTAATTAAAATTTAAGTAAATATAACTATATGTTTTAGTTATAATATTTAAACAAGGGCGTGGTTTCTATAGAGTTGGAACCTTAAACAATCTAATTACGATGTACCGCCCAAATTTGATCATAATATGTAATTTTGGTGTACAAATTTAGTAGGATTATCTGAAAGTCTACTTTCATATCTAATTATAAAATTTTAAATTCTAAAAACGGTGAAAATCAAGGAGATTTATAAACATATGAAAATCTTGAAAATAGATGATCTTGATAATATGTTGTAAGGTGCACTATTTTTTAGATTGAAAATATTTTATTTTTTCATATTTGTACATTTCGATTTCGAGATGAGGAAGGGCTTTTCAACGTTAAAACGACTTATTTAGTTCTACACTTTTAGGTAGCAACCTAAAAAAATGATATTTATTTGAGGACAAGCCCAATTGATGTGAACAGTTATCGGATATGTGGGTCGTTACCCGTCTGATAGAAAGAAGCTGGCGCCAAAAGCTGAGATCAGTTCCTCAAACAAAGGCAGCAGAGAAGCATTATGCTATTGGCATCCTCATCTTCAGCAACCCAGCATCAATCCTCATGGAGCGGCCCCTCGTCCTCAACCATTTATCTATTACACACTCAATCCTTCAATGCTATAAGAGAGCTTCACCAGATCCATGCCAGAGCCGTGACCACCGGCCTCATTCGCCGAGTCTCGGTCGCCGCAAAACTCCTCTCTCTCTGCTCTTCACCACCGATCCGACGGCTCGACTATGCATCGCGTCTCCTGTTGCTGCTCGACGAGCAATCCCACCACCCCTACTTGTGGAACACCCTGATACGAGCATACTCGGATAGCAACCGCCCGCTGGACGCCTTGCTTTTGTACTCTGAAATGCTTCACCAGGGCGTGCAATTGGACAAGTTCACATACCCCTGGGTCCTCAAGGCTTGCGCTCACTTGCTGGCGCTCAAAGAAGGCGAGCAGATCCACGCTCAAATTGTGAAGAGCCCTAAGCATTTGAGCTTTGATGTCTTTGTTCTCAACACGCTGATTAACTTGTATGTGAAATGCTCCCAGTTCGACGCGGCAAACAGAGTGTTTGATAAAATGCCTCATAGGGATGTGGTCTCGTGGAATGCCATGATCGGAGGCTGTGACCCTCTGCTCTTCTTCTGCCGGATGCTGGGCAATGGGGTCCTTCCGGACAGGTTTAGCTTCACTCTCGTGCTCAAGGCTTGCACGAGTTTGACAGCTATTCGGGAAGGCTTGCAGATTCACTCTTGGATAAGCAAGAGCGAGTTCCAGTCAGATGTCTTTGTCCAGAATGCCTTGATTCACATGTATTCGAGATGTGTAGGAGTCCAATTTGCATGTCGAGTGTTTGACCTGATGCCCCAAAAGGATGCGGTCGCTTGGAACACCATGATCGATGGCCACGTCAAGAGTGGGGATATGGAAGCTGCACAAGACCTCTTTGATCAGATGCCGGAAAGGTGCTTGGCATCTTGGAATGCGATGGTCGATGGCTATGCCAAAGCAGGCAATATTGAAGTTGCTCTGCGGCTATTTGATGCCATGCCTGAGAGGGACTCGGTGTCATGGAATGCCATGATTGATGGGTATGCAAAATGGGGGCTGATGGAAGGAGCACATGAGTTATTCATGAGGATGCCGCAGAGGGATGTGATCTCTTGGGCCAACATGATCGATGGCTATTCCAAAATTGGAAGCATTGACATAGCGCGTGATTTTTTCGAGCAAATGCCCCAAAGAGACTCGATATCGTGGAATGTAATGCTTGGTGGGTATGTGCAGAATGGTCAGTACAAGGATGCCATAGAACTCTTTCACATGATGCAGGTGGAGGGTGTGAAGCCTAATCAAGTGACATTGGTGACTGTTCTTTCTGCAATTGCCTCTCTTGGGGCATTAGAGGAAGGCAAATGGGTGCACAATCACATTGATAAGAACCAAAACCAGTTCCAATTGGATGGCATTCTCGGTGCAGGCATCATAGACATGTACTCCAAGTGCGGGAGTATAGAGAGCGGCCTTCGAGTTTTCATGGCCCTGCAAAAGAGAAGTATCAACCACTGGAATGCGATAATTGGGGGCCTCGCGATGCATGGACTTGGCCACCAAGCCCTTCAACTTTTCTCAGAGATGCAGAGGCTTTCATTCAAGCCCGATGATATCACATTCATCGCCGTGCTAAGTGCGTGTAGCCACGCAGGCCTGGTGAATGAGGGCATACACTACTTCGAAAGCATGAGCAAAGAGTACAATATTGAACCCAAACTCCAGCATTATGGATGCATGGTCGACATATTTGGTCGAGCTGGGTTGTTAGAGGAAGCTAAGAAATTCATAGAAGAGATGCCAATCGAACCCAGCATCATGGTTTGGAGGTCACTACTTGGTGCGTGTAGGAATCATGGGAACATAGAGATCGGCCAATGGGCGGGGAGATGCCTTATTGAGCTGGCCCCCTTTGAATCAAGCAGTTATGTCCTTTTATCAAATCTGTACGCTAATGCTAGCATGTGGGACGATGCGAGCACAGTGAGAATGATGATGAGAGCGAGAGATGTGAAGAAGATCCCTGGTTGCAGCTGGATTGAAGTCCATGGAGTAGTTCATGAGTTTTTGGTGGGTGATAAGTCCCACCCTGAGGTGGAAAACATAAATCGGGTGCTAAAGAAATTAGCCCTTGATTTAAAATCGGCGGGGTATGTATTAGGCCCGATTCCGATTTTAATGGATGCATATGTTGATTAAGGGAAAGAATAAGTGGAGGCTTTTGTTTCTTGGCGAGCTGTGTGCCTCCATATATATAATTTGTATGTGTTTAGAGCAGTGTTTTAAAAAACGGCGAGTCGAACCGGACTCGCCCGGTTCGATTCAGAAACACGCGTGCCCGTGCCGGTTCCAACCGAAAATCGGGAACCGCCCGATTCTAGAGTGAAACTGCTGGTTCCCATCCGGTTCAGCCCGGTTCTAGAGTGAAACCGCCGGTTCCCATCCGGTTTAGCCCGGTTCACACACGTAACACATGACACGCACGTGCGAGCGTATCCCACGCACACTCACACGCGCACACGTGTGTCCGAGTGCACGTGCGAGCGTGCCCCACGCACACTCACACGCACACACGTGTGTCCGAACACACGTGCACACTTGTGTCCGAGCGCACGTGCGAGCGTGCCCCACGGACACTCACATGCGCACACGTGTGTCCAAGCGCACGTGCGAGCGTGCCCCACGCACACTCACACGCGGACACGTGTGTCCAAACGCACATGTGAGGTTGCCCTAATGTTTTTATACACATTTATAATTCATATTTTATAGGTATTTATATACCAAATTTGAATACCCATATTTCGATATGGGATAATTCCCAAACATCATTAAATGAAAACGAAATGTAAATATACTCTATTAATCAACAGTTTATAATCACATGTAGTTAGATGGCTTGATGGTTATGACTTTGAATTTTTTACATAGGTCGAATCCCCTTGGGCACCCCTTTGGGCATGTGTTGTATTTTTGTTGTGTATATAGTGGTTGATATAAATATTTTTGATGTTTTCGAATCCCCTTGGGCATATGTTGTATATAGTGGTTGGTATAAATATAAATATTTTTGTTGTGTATATAGTGGTTGGTATAAATATAAATATTTTTGTTGTGTATATAGTGGTTGGTATAAATATAAATAATTTTGTAAATAATATAAAAGACATAAAAAAATGAAAAATAAAAAAATTAATTTTTTATATAACCGTTAATTTTTGTTGTATATAGTGGTATAATTATTTTTATAAATATTATGAAAGGTATAAAAAAATTAAAAATAAAAAGTTTATTCTATTTGAAATCTCCATATTTCTACTAACAATCTCTTTTACTAAATTTATTATAAAAACCTAAAAAAATAAATTTTTGAAAAAATGAAGTGTTATTTTCAAAATGTGTATGCATTTTATTAATTATTACATTGATAACAAAATATTTTATTTTATTTATGAATTTTTACATTATAAATCATGTAATGTACTATTTTTCTTACAGTTGTCAATAATACATTTTAAATTAGATAATATTATAAAATATTTTTAATTTGTTATTATTTGTCTAATAAAATAATTATAAAATGTAAACTAATAATTATAATTTCAGTATGTAATATTATAATTAGTGAGGTTGTAATAATTTTGGATTATAGTTAGTTAGGCTGTAATAGTTTGGGTTTTTTTAACGGGTTAGGGTTTTTCGCCAAAACAAGATTTTAATGGCCATTCTTTCATTGATTAGTCTACTCTTGATAATAGTCCATGTATAATTATATATTTTATCCATGATAATTATATAATTTTTCTTTTATGTGATGCAAATTTAATAGTTAAAATAAATTTATACAGGGAAAGAACATCTCAATATTCACAAATTGATAAAAAAAATGAAAGTTAATAATATAGTACCTTTATTTTTTATTGGATTCTTAAAAAACATTTATAATGAATTTTAATAATTTTTTCGGATTTTTTTACCAATTCCCGATCCGGATCGCCGATTCGTGGATCCGGATCATTTTTTGAGGTGCCCGATCCGGGTCACCGATCCATTTTTTAAGCTGTTGGTTTAGAGAAATCTAATTGTATGATCAAGATTAGGCAATTGAGTATAGCGTCACAAGCATTGTTGGCACAAACGGTAATTGTTCTTGGCTTAACACTCTACCATCCGATCAAAGATTAACAAACAAAGGTTCTAACTTTTCATGAGATAGTACAGGGTGCATTATGTTTACCCACGACAGTCCATAGGCAACCTCGGCCCCAAGGCTACCAGTGTTTTTCATCTACCTGGTGGCACGATCCTATCTTTCTCCAAACATCCCCTCTATCTCTCTCTCTCTCAAAGTCCTATCTTTTTCCATTGTGCCTTTTCTTCACTTTCTTTCTCCATTAGAGTGCAGTACCGTTTTTATTCTATCTCTGAAAGGTAACCAATGGGGTTCCTCCTCTCTCTCTGTCTCTGCATGGGGCAGCAATCCTCTCGATCTCTTTCTTAGGTATTTTTGCCTAATCTGACAAGGAGAAGGCATAGGCTCTTGGTTCTTCAAGCCCTTAAGTTTCCCACTTTTGAAGAAAATCAGACCTTCAATGTCAACCCACCTAAATCTATTTTCCCTCGTCTTATTGTCTGTTGGTGGTGTATCTCAAATTTTTCAAATTATCATCTCCATTATACTCAATTTTTTAATTCTATTATTTATTGTCTTGTAATTCATCCATTTCAAATTTCTCATCTCCATTCCACTCGTTCTAAGTGTTAATTGGGGCACATAACCAAAACATCAATATAGTCCATACATCGAATATTTTTACATGTGGCGCCACCCAAACACAATATATATGTACTGCTGTTAACTGTCGTCCAATCTTAATAAACAGCTGGTATAATCTTGTCATAATATCTTGAGTTCATCCCTAAGCATCTTATTTTAATTGGATGACTCATATTAGCTAATATCGATTTCGATTTTATTTACGTTCTCTATGTGCAAAGAGTGGAACTTCAGTTCGAACTGGGGAGCACTTTGTATTATCAAGTCATACAGAATTTCAAATATTAACCGACGTATAGGAAAATGATAGTTTTAAACTTGGGGCATTTGATACAGGGGTGAGGCTCCAAAACAATCACCCACCTCAAAATTTTCATTAGAAGAGGTTGTTTTAATGCACAAATATCCTCAAATAGATCGTCTTGACATCATGATGTATGGATATGAGAAAAAAAATGGATTTCAAATTTTGAAAATAGTGTATTTTGTAACGCATTTTTGGACCGTCAATTTTCAAGTTTTTATAGATCTGCTTGTTCTACATTATTTTTTAACTTTAAATTTTATATTAAATATAAAAGAATATTTGAAGGCTATCACAAAGATATATAATATTGAACCAAATTTCTCAACACTATTTGAATGTGGGTTCTAATTTGATTGTTTTGAGCCTCAACTCTATACAAACCACACCCTCTAATAAAAGCAAAATAAAACACATTTAAAAACATTTATTTATTTTTAAAAAAATAAAATAAAGGTGTAGTTTCTATAATGCTTAGGCTTTATGAAAGCAAAGTAAAATCAAAAGCTCGAATCCTCTTTTGAAAAGCACTTTGGGTATCAAAAACTTTCATCATGGCTTTAAAATCAATTTCCAATACCGCCAAACAAATTAAAAGTTGAAAACACTGTGCAGATCTTATAGATCCTTAAACATTATTTTTAAAACAAAATGGACGGTTTAGATAATTTATTACAATTTACGTTATTTTTAATACTTGAAATCCCACCCTCACGGTCAAGGCGGAGATAATCGAATGGAAAGTTTTCGGACGCGGGAACTACGATTTTCGATGAAGCTTTACTTATATTAATAGGACTGCAGGCCTATCAAAATATTTTTCATAAAATAATGCAAAATAGTTACTTAAGGCAGCCATGGAAGACAAGTGGCATGTCGACGTGCTGCTCGGAGGCGGCGTCACTCACTGACTCAACGCCTCCTTCGTTATTCATTCATCAACCTCTGTATTCTCATTCATTCCATTTTCATGTTGAAGGGTTTAATTTAAAGAGAACAAAAAATGCAGCGGTTTTCCCTCCGCCACTCGAACTGGTGGAACTTGAATCGTGTATATTTCAGAGTCCCGTCTTCTACAACTGCCATCGCCTCATTTCATTCAGGAGAAGAGGAGCCCAGAAACCCTAACCCTAATCGCCCTAAGACTCTGCGAGACGTGGATGGGCCTCTGGCTTGTCTTCTCAAGAACCGGGGTGTCATCCGCTTTGATGGCCCTGACACCATTAAGTTTCTTCAGGGCCTCCTCACAAATGACGTGAGAAGCTTAGCCTTCCAAAATGGCCAAGGAGAGATTAAGAGTTCCTCTGTGCCCACCCCTAACCAGCTGCTGAAATACGCTCCGCCTGTTTATTCAGCCTTGCTGACCCCTCAGGGGAGGTTCCTCTATGATCTCGTTCTTTACCGCCCCCCTCTCCCCAGCGAGAAGCTGGATAGGACTGGCTCCGGCCCCGGTGCTTCCTCTTCTTCCCAATCCACTCCTCTGTTTGCAGACGTCGATGCTTCCCTTCTGGATGAGCTCCTCGATTGCTTGAAAAAGTAAGCATCCTGCCTTCTTGTTGAATTATAGGTGCATGTTGATCTGCTTGTTAGACGTTTGTTTTGTTGATAATGGATGAAGTTCACAGTTGCTTCAGTCACTGCTGGTAATCGAATGGGAGCTGGAAACATTGAAAGTGAAAATTTCTGCCCTGAAAACAATGGGTGCATTTTATCTGAGAAACAATGCAATGTTAGATTACATTTGAAGTAATGTGTATTAGGTTACATTTGAAGGGCCGATTCAGGCGATTTGTTTTTTTGATTCTTTTGGAAGATAAAATGGTTACTTATCATTTCCAGTTTTCTAGATTCTTCAGCAACACCCCTATTTATTATTTTCTTCTTGTACTTCTAGGAATGTCGCTTGCAGATTGTTGTAGAAGTAATATATGCTTCTCCAATTCATTGATTACGAGGAGTTTCTAAAAACATCCATAGACTTTAGGTATGCAGTTTACTCAGACAAACCTACAAACCTACTGTTATATATATGTGCTTCGGCCTATTTGAGACCAGAAAAAATGTGCAAGTATGCAGAAGGATATATGCTTTGGTCGTTGCAACAATCTTGTGCTACATATTTCTCCGAAAATTTGAGTTTCTTGTTCGAGAAAAATGAATACCAGTAGCAGAACGCCCTATCATTTGAGCAGCCAGCCCAATCTGCTTATGTGTACCCAAGATCTCTGTACTAATACATTGCTTTGTATAATCTTACTTTATTATTGATAATGCAGTTCAGTTTACTAGTTTAGCATTAGACATTCTTTTAGTTACTTAAGATTATGTAGCTTTATGCCGTATACAGATGCTAGTTAAATTGGATTTCAAGTGGATGTATTTGTAGGAAAGGGTGGGTATCCACATATAATTATTCAAACTTGAACATGGGAAAGTTATTTCAATTGACACATAAAAACATAATGCTTGGAACAGATGCTATGATGGTTTCCTTGGATTTTCGTAAGAATCTTTAGAATCTGTCACACTATCTCAAATAAAAGTTTTAAATATAGATTTAAATTTTAATGTTAGAGGAAGACTACCCTCTATGATAATCCTTTGCCATCCAAACTCAGTTTTTGAAATCTTTGGTCTCTGATATATCATGCGGGCCTTTTGGAAAGGCCCTCCAAAGCTCCAGCTGGAGATTTTTGAAGTTCAACAATTGCGTCTTCAATTCCATTGACGATTTGATAACTTATTATTTCTGAAAAAGACAAGGTTGTGGAGTGAGATATTGATTATGAAATCATCTTAACCAGGATGTTGCATCTAGTAAGTCATAGCCTATAAGTTTCGTATGTTCCTCATTGTGTGTACCAGCCACCCATTCAAATGCCATTGTCCATTTAAGGTCCCTATGGATCGCGGATAAAGCACCAATAGGGTGTCTTTATATGCAAGGCCCGTTCTATTGGGCATCTGGTGCATGGCTGAATGCTATAGAAAGCTGGTCCTGTTTTAATAAAAGGCACTGCTTATCAGAAATGAGGGGAAACATATTAAACACCTAGTTTTGCCCCCATCCCTGGTAATCAGTTTGTTGCAGTGACTTATCTGCCACATCTAAACTGACCCTTAATATGGTTGCTTGTACTGTCTGATTATTTTCTGTTTTCCTCTATTTTATTATCATTGCATGTAGCCTTAGAAGTGATCGAAATGCTTCACACAATTACATGGTTCTCTACTGTAGGTACCGTCTGAGAGCGAAAGTTGAAATGGAGGATATGTCTAAAGAATATGCTTGTTGGCAATGCTTTGGTGGAAATCTTTCTGATAAATCTTCACTGGATGAAGAACCTGATGCAGCAAGTATAGGTTGGGGTGGATCTGTTGATGCTACCGGTTTATCTGCCGCAGAAGGGAATAATCTTGGATGGCGATGGTACAAGGATCCTAGATTAACTTCACTTGGGTTCAGAGGAATTTTCCCATCTAAAACCGTTCGTAAGTATTATGTAGCAGCTAATGGTTGTTGTAGAAATTTATTTAAAAAATGCCAAAGAAGAAAGGAGAAGATCTGAAGTTGCCTTTGTATGAGTTAATATGCTAAAGAAGATTTATAAGTTTTCTTATGACTAGAATCCCTTTGTAATATAAGGAAGGGACAAGCATAACGATTCATCAGCCCCAGGGTGACATTGTAGTAGTCACCCTAGGTGATGGGCTGTCCGAGCCCAAATCCACCACACAAACATACATAGATACATACATATAAACTGTTTTTAATTGATTTCTCCAAATGTATAAGTATAATTGTGTAGGCTTTGCAAAATGTGTATATATAACACAAGTATCAAAATTGCGTATCACTTCCTCCTTGTGCATGTATCATAGCAACAAGTGGCTGATTTTGTTGGCTCCTTCTTTTGCTAAAGTGTCTGCTATTGAATTGGCTTCTATCCGTATATGATCACAAGTGGCCATCACTCTTAAACAGAAGTACAAATTCCAACAAATGTTAGCGTATCTCTGCAGAAAATTATAGCAATCTTGAGGCCAAGAGATTTCTTTTTGGAATCTTCTTCTACAATGAATGTGCCTCACCTAGGATTCTAATTGTGGACACCCGCAAGACTGCCATTGATATTGTTTGTGTCATAGATTGCCATTGGTCCAGAGAAAGAAAGTAGGGTATTGCCTTGACCGGTCTTAAACACCCCACACACACTGGGAGGCCAGGGTTGCCTGTGGAACATCCACAAAGTTGAGTTTGATGCCGCCCACCGGTGGTGCGCTATTTAAAGAGATGGGTGAATGTTTCTTTCGCTGTGAACTCCAAGCTATTGTAGACAATTGGTATTAAGATCTGCAAAAGG
Organism: Amborella trichopoda; assembly: GCF_000471905.2. The sequence continues at coordinate 268,200 of NW_006500346.1, read as the reverse complement.
TATCCCCCAAAATTATTTTCTTGCGAGGGCCCATGATCAAACCAGTACCTTGATTGATGTTTGATCATCAAGATTTGGGAGGTGTTTCTCTTGAAAATCCTTCTGTTTATGCTCTAGCCATAAACCCCAAAGATTTCAAACATTATTAGTCTCCAAAGGGTTAGACCGAGCCTCTGCATATTAGGCTAGTACCATTGACATATGTGTTCATCAATATCAGCTAGAGTGGCCCAATTTGAAGCCAAAGGTCGCATAAACAACAATCACATTGCTGAGGCAAGGCCCCTCTCCAATGGAGAAATATATATCTTAGTGGTTTCTGCTTCTTCCTCATACATCACGTATCTGTTTGGTGCCGAAATCTCATTTTGAAGATTTTTAATCTTGACAATCTTATCTAAAGTCCCACATTTGCAAAAGCTTGTATAGTATGATTCGTGCTTGCTTCCAGTACTCGGTCGTATCGTGATTTGGGTGACGTGTCCATAACAGGGCTGCATGAGAAATGTTATTTACTGTGAGGATACCATTCCAGACCGTCTTGTCACCCTATGTGTAGAAATGTTGTTTGTAGAAGTTGAAGCAGGATCACAGTGCCTTCATCTTTGAGGGCCTGTCTAAAACAGGGACACCATGCCATCTTCTCGCCTATTTGTTCAGCTACTCTTGCAATGGTGACCTCAGCAACAGTGACAACACAGTGCTCATTAGCCACAGGAATCACTCTTTTAGTTGCTGTGATTCAGTAGATCTCCCAGAACTTTATCCTACTTCCATCACTCACTCTCTGGTTAATCACCAAAAGCAATTTCAGGTCGAGTTTATACTGCTTCATGCTCCTGACGCTCTCCTTGTAGCAATAGGTTGATTAGGAAGGCAATAGGTTGATTAGGAAGTCGAATAAAAGTGGCAATTGCATATTTATTTGCAACTACTTGCTTCCAAACATGTTTCTGGTTTTCCGTGAATCTCCATAACCATTTCCCTGGTACATACACTAATGGTGTCTGTTTGTGTGTGTGTGTGCGCACGCATGCGGGCAGGTGGGCATGCTTGTCCCCACTGATGGTGAACTATTTCGAATTTTTCAAACTGTTAATGTAATTTCAGTAGGGTATTTATGTCATTTCAGAATCCTACCAAAACTCAACTTCACACTCAAAATTTCTGACCTTTTGAATTGTGGTTGGATTTTGGAAGCAATTTAAAATTACAAATATGCCCTTTTTATTTAATTTTCAAACAAGTTATTTCTACTGTAATTTAATATTTCTAAGGGTATCTTACATTAAAATATTTCGAAGGAGGAAATCTAAAATATATGTATGGTCTTGGAAATCTAATATTATATGTATGTATGGTCTTGGTGGTGTTTCTCTATCTCTTACGGGAGCCACTCTGTAGTTTGTTTTTTTTCCTCAAATTGTCTGCTGGGATGAAATAAGAAATATACAAAGTTTTGTGCTGGGGTGGAAAGAATCATTTGCATAATTTGGGAAGGCAGTGAGTGGTAAGCACTAGAGTGTCACTCTCTAGGATGATGAAATCTTTATCCATGAGGGAAATATTTATTGAGCCCAGGGCTTATACTATTGAAATTAGCCATTAGGATAAAGCACCAAGTTGGTTGTTGGGGGGGGGGGGGGTTGTGTGGTGTGTTATTACTTCACATTGTGAGGGATTTTAAGAAGACAAAAAGGGAAGGACTTCAAGCTTAAAAAAAAAACACTTAGATTTGATTGTCCACGAAATGGGCACTCTTAGTGTCATTCTTAAATTAGGAATCGATTTGGAGCATTTCTTTTGAGTTCCAAATCATTTTTTTTTAATTTGATCATAAAGATAAATAAAAATTGTTTGAGAGTTACAAGGTCGAACAAATCTCCCTAACTAGGTGTTCTAACCTAAGGTCTGATTTCTACTGTATTAGCCCTGGATTTACCGAATGTTTTCTTATATATAATTCGAGTATTGACCCAAGGGCCAAAATACAGCGTTATCAATTTTTCTGCACTTTGGCCTCTGCGCCTAAAGTCTTTGGCTTTAATATCCAGAAAAATCCAAGAGAATCACTTCTTGATGTAATTCATATCACTATTAATTTAAAAAATACCCTGATATAATTAAATTTTGGAAAAAACCTTTTGCACTATCGAAATTTATTATTACTAACGTCTGTGATATTAAAAAATTTGAAAATGTACCTTACATACTAATATAATTAAAACTACCTAGTAATACATATCTTTTTTATTTTTTGAAATTTGTTTTTAGAAATAATCCCATAGACTTTACCCCTATTGACTAAAGAGCCAAAGCGCCTCCCTTTCCCAGTCAAAATGAAGAGACCTCTGAAGTGAATTTGATAACATTGGTTTGACCCCTATATTTCGATATCATCTTATTCATCTCAATGGTCGACCTAAGATCAAAAGAGAAAATCGATTTGGACGTAAAAACCCTCCATCGAATTTTCCTCTTCAAGGAAGGATGACTACAGAGTGCCCATTTTTGTTGGGAGATGAGATCTGGAGTTTCAAGAGCTCATAACCCAATGCTTTTTTTAAAATTGATCATGAGATGAATCAAACATGTGAAAAAAATTTTAGCTCAAAAAAATTTCCTAAGTGTTTCACTTTTTGACCAATAGCTATGGAATCTTTCACAGGCACACAGACACGCATGCAAAGGAAAAGATACCAAGAGCAACCCAACCTATGGAGTAGTATAGGCCGAAACACCTAGGCTGAGGTTTGAACATTTAGTGCGGCGTGCTATTATTTGTTTTTTAAAAAAATTCTAGGCACTCCAAATAAAAATAATAACAATTATCATCATCATCATCTGTGCCTTATCCTAACTATTTAAGGTCGGTTACACGAATCCTATTTCGCGCCTCTACTTTATCAAGGGCCATACCCTTATTCAAACCATAGATCACCAGATCTCTTCTCACTACTTCCATACTTATCCCTTCGAGCTTCTACTTGAACTGAAATGCTCCTTCTAACTGGTGTTCTAGGTCAATTATGCACATGAGAAGCTTACTTAAGTCTACTTTCCCTCATTTTATCGCTAATTGGAGCCACCCTTAAGTTTCCTCAGATGTATTCATTCTGAATTCTATCCTTTCTTGTCTTGCCACTCATCTATCTCAAAATCCTTATCTCAGCTACAATCATTATATGAATATGTAGTTTTTTGACCACTCAACATTCAGTCCTATAAAGCATGGCTGGTCTTACAATTGTTCTATCAAACTTCCCTTTCAGTTTCATTGTATGCGGCAATCTCATAAACTCTGGAAGCCCACGCAGCTCAAATTCTATGTGTGACGTCTTCCCTAATCTCTCCATTCTCATAGATTATTGACCCCAGAAAATAAAAATAAAAGTAATACACACAAAAAAAGGTGAACTTGTGTTTGCCATTATTGGGGAACCTGTGCATTGATTCGGCCCCTTTTGCTTCAATTTGGGTCATATGGCCTATAGTATTACATAGGTCGGGGGTTCATAACATCTTCATCCAATGGTTTGGATTCAATCTTGATTGTTCCGACAACTAGTGTGTATGGACATTGTTTGATTTTAATATTTTTCTACAAATATGTTTAGATGAAATTTTGGGGGTATGTGCACCTTGCCAAAATAATTGGAAAACTATTAAAAATGACAAAATTTACAATTACCAAAATATTCCCACTCTTGTCATTGACAAGGGAGGTGGTATTTTGGTCATTTTAAGTTTTGCATATTACTTTTTTTATTTTTAATTTTGGTGAGGCACACATACCCTCAAAATTTTAGCTCCATCGGGTTGCTAAAGAAAAAAAAAAATTTAAAACACTGAGCCGCTACCCTGATCGTCATATTGGATACTACTTTGTTAGCCCTTTGGCTAACAAAAGTTACTCCCTATATATTTATGTATATGGATTTTATACTATACGACCATTTATCTTTGGTATAAGAATGTCATGATCACGCCTAGCTATTAGATGTCAAATTGGATAGCTTGACGTGTAACCCAAGGTTTGAGAAAATTTCTTTTGAATATTGATCCTTGCTGGTTGCAAGCTGCCAGCTACCCGATTTCAAATCTAATAGGCAAGAGTCATTGCAACCTCTTTATACCAAAGGTAAGTGGTCTTTTTGTATGTGTGTGTGTGGCTGTCTATATATGTATGTATGTATGTAGATACACCATACTAATCGTGAACTTAAAATTTCTTACTCCAAGATTTTTGACAACAAGATGCCCTTACAAATATAAAAATACATGAACAATATAGCTTGTTTGAAAATTTTGATGATGGCATATTTGTAATTTTAAATTGCTATTTAAAATTCAATCATCCTTCAAAGAATCGAATGAACCTTTTTAAGTATGGAATTGGGTTTTGGAGGGATTTTGAAAAGACAAAATACCCTTCCTTTAATAGATGAACTATTTATTGTCAAAAGTCATTTTTGAACTCATATAAGGGCATTTTATAGTCAAAACTTACACACACATGCACACATGATATATTCTTAACCCAACTTTTCTTTGTAAGTCATATTTTAAGACTTGCTTCCTATTTCCTGCAGCTCCTTTGGTTGAATCTGACAAAGAAGTGGAAGAGGAGCACTACCTCCTGTGGAGGTTAGAGAAAGGGGTTGCAGAGGGTTCGACGGAAATTCCTAAAGGTATTTATCTATTCTATGTATGTAAGCCTTGAAAATGTGTAGGACAAGTAGTGTATTACAGATGGGGCTTGGGGTGGGTGACCTAAAAAGAAAACGTTCTAGGGCAATTTTAATATTTTAGGACGCACATGGGTCTCTCTTATCACTCAAAAAATCTATCCATTCCTATACAATTTCTCTATTCAATAGGAAACTAAATCTAAAGTACCTTTAGTTGCAACAAGTGTTTGTGTGTGTGCACCAAGGACAACACACCTATCTACAGTTTATCGATCCATTCCTTCCCATGTTGCTCTCTTATCTCTGTTGATCTTCTCCAACCTCTCTCTTCTAATCTTCTCCCACATATCTCTGTCCTCTAAAAAAATCTTCATCTAGTTTGTTTCCCTCCATGCATAATCTCTCTCCCATAAATCTTCCATATTACATGTATTTTTTGAGTATTAGATATAGAATTCTTTATATAGTTGAAGCTTCTCTTACTCTCCTAATCATCTCACTCAAGTTTATCGTTCTTTCTCAATCTATTATTTCCCACCTGATCTCCCCCCGCTCCCCCTTCCTTTTCCTTCCTCCCTTCTTTTTCTTTCTTCTCCTTCCCTCTTTCTTTCTCCTCCTAATCCCCTGGATTCGGTTTTCTTTCTCCCTATCATATATTCCTTTTCTCCCAGCTTCTTTCCCATCCCTGGTTTTCCATTCCTCGCATTCTCTCTGAGGTCAAATCATTATGATAGGTATGTTCGGTTTATTTTCATCCTTTTAATTTTCTATTGTTTTAAAGATTATTATAATGCATATTTCTCATTAATATTTGTAGTTTGTTAAATAATTTCTCAGCCAAAGTAAGTATTCTTGTTGCTTGTTTTTTCGGGTAGTTCAGTATGCGCTTAGAACCTTAGATTTAGGGTTGTCATCATCATGATGATTAACACCTAACCAATTAAGCCATTGCTCAAACATCAGCGCCTAACCAATGAATCCAATACTCAAATCCTATGTTAAATTTTATCAAATTTTTTCCTTAAGGAAATTTTGTGTTGCTTCTGTGCATTCATGTACCTTATAAGAAAATATTTCGTTACTTGTACTCCTATGATAAATTTCTCATGGTTTCATGCAGTTTTTTATAGCTGTGATTTCCTATGTCAAGAAGATGTGTTTCTTGAATTTTTTTTACTGAACCTATCATGAACTCCAAAGTTTAAGACTTATGTATCTTCACAATCGTTTATGTACTTCACGTAATTAATTATGCTTTGATTTCTATCTATGGTGTTGGGGATATTTTCTATATGACTACGTCTTTATAAATAGAGGTTTACTAACAAAAAATTAAAATAAAAGGACTCTTATGCAATTCTCGCTATATCCTCTCTCTCTCTCTCTCTGTCTCTCTCTCTCTCACTCATTTGCTGCTTGTCTCTTAAATGATGTCCATACGAT
>NW_006500346.1:228787-261597 GCF_000471905.2 Amborella trichopoda | reverse complement strand
CTCTCTCTCTCTTATGCAGATAAAAAGATTTCCTAACAATAAACAAAAATAATGGGACTTAAGCAATTATGCCTGTGTCCTCTCTCTCTCTCTCTCTCTCTCTCATACACACACACACACACACACGCATGCTGCTTATCTCCATATAAATTACTCTGAAGCCATGCGTTGCACGGGTTGTGTAGTAGTAAATACAGTTTATGACATTATTCTGGATCTGTGAAATTTTTTTTGCTTCTCTGGCCTATATATTATGACTGATTCTCAGATCTTGGCATGCCTCTCTTTGATTCTTTGTACTCAGGTTGAGTGATAGAGAAACTTATTTATAATTGTTGCAATATTTATGATTATATTTACATTCAGTTCATTGTGATGCTACATTGCATTCCAAAGGGCATGGGCAAAGTAAGAATGAATGATATAAAAGATTGTGATGAAATTTTACATGTAAATTAAGAGATGCATGTAGTTGGAGCTTTAACAAAATGGAGTTTTTTTTTTCGTTGGAGAATATTTTTCACACAGTGAAGTCAGTTATACATCTCAGATGCAAGTGCTTGAGATTTTGTTTGAAAAAAACATATGTACGACTTTAAATCTTCTCATAGAAAATTTTCAAGACTATGGACCAACTAGTTCCATAGAGCCAGTGTCCACTCTAATAGGCATATTCTAATGGGGGTTATATAAATGGAGCGAGAAATATGCATCTGTCCTACCTCAGAAATTTTAATGCATGCAAACAACATTATTTCATGAATGTCTCTTCTAAAAGACTGGCATAGACATCACTCTCATGATGGCCAGGACAGATAACATTTGGAGCATGTCATGTACCAGCATATTAATGAAGTGCAGAGCAATTATTTTTAGAAGAGCAGCCATGAAAACTCTTTTTTTAATTCCTGACATCATTATATACTTACTATCGCGGTTTGAATATATAGCCATTGTTTGCATCTGGAGACAATCTCATCTACTGTTTCTGTTGAACCACTTCACATCATCTGATTGTGGTGCTAGGAGTGGCTGTGATACTTACCTGATCCAGAGTTGTGTTACTGATATTTTGCATTATGCTTGTGATGTCCTTGTTTATGTGCTTGTCAGGCCTTCATTGACTTGTATTTTTGCGTTGGTCCTTGTCTAATTGCTCATGATTTTCAGTTTAGGGACTTATTTTGTAGAAACTGTTGGCGGCCTTATTATTTTCTTGTGTGATTGGTTGGTCTTTGTACATTAGGTATCGGGCTTTTTCCTTTCTTTCCTTTAAATTAAGCTGATATGTTTACTTTCCTGTTTTAACTTTATAATGTTTTTGGAGTGTTCTTTTGGTTTTACTTTTCAATAAAGCCAGTGCCTTATCCTAGGACAGGCTGGGGTTGGTTATCTATTTGTGCCTAAGGATTAATGAGTCTCCAAGACTTGTTCTCATGGTATGGAGAAGTGAAATAATTTCCAGGAACTAGTGTTGATGAGAATGTGTTTCCAGATCCGTGCCTTGCTAAATCTTTAGAGCTTTCTGCATCCATGACAACACTGGTCTAGCCAGCTAAATACTCTGCAGACAGGATATCCAAAAACCAGTTGGAACTGGTTTTAAGTATGGGGAGACTTGCCACTTGAACTGATCAATAGTACCCCTAGGTGATCGGGTCCATCTGTTTAGATCCGACAGTTAGGATGTGGTGATACCATGGCCATTTCCCTGGGTAATTTTGAGGTTTATTGATATTTGATATTTAGAGAGAGCTGAATTACTTAATATAATCAATTTGATTCCAAATTCATGTTCCCGAGTTGCAGAGAAAATCCAAATTGAGGCAATCTTTCCGGATTTGTCTTTTGATGTTCAATGGGGTGGCTTTTGTTTTCATTTGTTCCCCTCTCAAAGTTTGAAAGGGTGGTTATACTCCACCTGTTGCATCTGTGTATGGTATGGCAAAAAACTTGTGGTGCATCCATTGTCCATCCTCCCCAATGAATGGTTTGAGTGGTGGACCCATGGGCTGTTGATAGAATGTGGCGACTTAAGTGTATCCAACGTCCATACCCATCCATCTATTTGGGAGGACGAACTGTGGATGGCCACACATATGTTGATATACCATTGCGATGCATGTTTTTCTAATTTGATATTTGTCACATAAATGCCATAGAGACGTCAATACATTTAATATAGTGTTTAACAGTACAGACTCAGGCTCGGACTCCCCAACATCCTGAGCCTGAGCTGCAGAGTCATGCAAGTTGGAGGCCGAGGTGGAGGTCTGAATTGGCCGATTATCTGGGAAAATAATATAAAGGACCTGAGGCTTGGGAGACACCTTAGTTTTGGGCTTCTACCTCCAGAATCGCTACGGTTTTGATCCAGGCAACTTGGGCAGGGCGGCATGGCAACTTTTTAATCACTGTTTTAATCTATAAGGCCATATGCCTATATGCAGGTGAAGCAATTCCGCTGGAGTACAATCTTGCCGGTTTGAATGCGATAAGCTTTGATAAGGGATGCTATGTGGGCCAGGAGTCTGTTGCTCGCACCCATCACCGTGGCGTTATTCGGAAGCGACTTATGCCCCTAAAATTTGTCAATAAAAGGGATGAAGGTACTATAACTCGCCCTCTCTCCCTCTCTCTCTCCCGTCTCTTTCTTAAAGTCTACTGACATTCTTTGATGCCCTTTAGTTCCGAGATTTTTGGCAAGAGCTTCTCCATGATACATATTATCGATTTGTTTTTTGTCTTTCTATTGAGAGCAGAGGCGGAAGAAAAATGGGTGGCACCAAAATCAGAGGTGGTGGATGTGAAGTCGGATAAGAAGGTGGGGACTGTGACAACTGCAATGGGGTGCCTTGGGATGGGGTTGGTGAGGGTGGAAGATGCATTATTTGGAGGTGGGTTGCTTGGGATAAGGGGAGAAGAGGATGTGAGAGTGAAGGTTATTCGGCCCGATTGGTGGCCACTTGAATGGGTGCAGCAACAACAACAGCAGAGTGCAACTGCCTAGCTATCCATGCCTGGTCCAAAAATTTTTGAGAGAGAGAGAGAGATTATCCATTCTTTGGTGATGGAGAGTAATGGGGTTGAGGGAAGAATACGTGTTTTATGGGTTTCCATGTAGGCTGGGCCATCCTTAGGGCCGATAGGGGTAACACAATGGGTTGATTGTATTGGTAACTAGATTATGAAAATAACTCCTAGCAACCACGGGAATATGTATTTGGTGAGTTATTCAATAAAAGATTCCCCATTTGCCGAGGTTATGCAGTGAAAGCAATGATACAAAGTCAGAAATGGGCTCCAGCGTGTCTGTGGGGTCTGATTCTAGTTTACCTAGTTCGAGTTGGGTGATTCTCGAGTCAGATTGGGCTATACTTCACTAGAAAATTAAAGAGACTGCATTAGGATACTATAGCACTTGGGGAAATTTCAGGAATTTTTGGCCTGGAAACCAGGTCTTTAGAGCCTGGGCGGTTCATGTGTTGGATTGGGCGATATTGACAGAGACTATATCAACAGAGATTACAAAGTAGGTCATGCAAATTTATTTATTTATTTATTTATGCGAAAAATCCTCCCCTGTAATTTTGGGGTAGGACAATCAATTTTCTAGTGGGACGGTGAGAGTGCTTATTTAAAGCATCGGCAGTGTTATTCACTGATTGAGGGGGTGACCATGGCTTATTTAAAGCCACAGTGGTATTGTTCAGAAACCCATTCAAACCCGTTTTAACCTCCTAAACGAGATGGATAGAAGCCAAAGGGACGGCTAACCAACCCGTTTGTCTTTTATAATTCGTCAATACTTGCAATCAATTCATTCGACCGAACTACAAATGGGTACCTAATTGCCGACGTTCTTTTAGTAGATTTGATAGCAGCTTTTTGTTTGATTACAGCTTCCTTTTAATTGCCCTTTTACTTTGTCCATTTTTGTTTCCATTACCTTTTCATCATTTTATGCCACAGTGACGATCCGGCTCCATTGGCAACTAAATGTCGGGAGCGGGTTTATCATATGCACCCTGTCTTAGACTCTTAGTATTGCCAAGGCAGGGATACTTTACGCTTAGGGGTGAAAACAGGTGCTTAGGGGTGAAAACAGGTTGGGTCCGGTTGGACCCAGACCTTGATCCGAATAGTATTCAGGTCCAAGTTTTAGATACGAATGGGTGCGGTTTCAATAAGGTTGTAACCTTAAACAATCCAATTAAGACGCATCTCCAAATTTTATTACAATTTAAATTTGGTGTAAAAAATTATTAGTATTATCAAAAAATGTATTTTCATATTTAATTATAAAATTTTAAACTCCAAATGGTTAAGATCTATAAACATGTGAAAATTTTGAAAATGGATGGTCTAGATAAAGTGTTGTAAGATGTACTATCTTTGCGACTCAATATCTTTTTTTAACACATTCATACATCTTGATGCCGAGATGATCAATTAGATGGTCTTTCAACATTAAAACAACATTTTTCGATGGATTTTTGAGGTGCATTTATAATTCTACATTAAGGTTGCACCTTATGTAAATTTTTTCTTTTATGAATATGTACGTATACCCACATTCTTTACTGTTTTACACTGGAAATTTCTAAAAAATAAATACATTGATAACATTTATGAATACTCACATAATGTATGTCCATATTATTTGGGTTGAGTAAGGGTTGGGCCCGGTTGGATTAGGATTTGAATAATATTTGGGTCTAAAATTTGGATTCATACTCGGACCCAAGGTCGGGTCTCGGTCTGGTCCATTGCCACCCCTATTTGTGCAACAAGACATGGATGAATGTTGGAAACCATTATTTTGATATTAGCTTTTTAAACAAGGATACTTTGTATTAACATCTTACAAGTATCACGAATTTATTTTAAAAGCAACTTTCTAGAAATGATTAGCTCATGGACCTTTTAAAATAAAGAAGATTTCATGCGTTGTTGGGAGGAGCTGGAAATCGTATGATGGGTATTAAAACTTTTACTCGCTTCTTTTGATCTAAAGTTAGCTCATCATACTTTTAATAAAATTTCGAAGGACATCTCCTCAAGGCTGATAGATTGTTGGATCAATGAAAGGTTAACTAGTTGATCTCTTAGGATTGATTCGTCCATTTGATAAGGTCATTTGAAATGTTACTGTTTTTTTTTTTTAAAAAAAAAAAAAAAACAGTAACATTTCAAATGCCAAAAATAATGGAAACATAAGTACATGCTCAAAACAAACAGACTAGTTCCAATGTCATTTGTGGCTCTAATAATTCCATATAAAATAGGGTTGCAAACGTATCTTAGTCCAATGGGATTATATATATTATCAGAGTCTAAAATCATTTGTGGCTCTAATAACTAAATAGAAAATGGGGGTGGAAACGTATTTTAATCCAATTGTTTAGATTTTACCAAAGTTTTAAAAACCGTCTATCAGAATAGAAATCTCTCAATCTGGATTGAAAAATGGTGGAACCATGATAATTCCCGCTTTTAGAGAGAGCCATCATGTCCTTTGATAGAACCGCCTTGTTCTATCAATGTACCCACCTTCTTTTTTTATCGTTTTTCTCTTTCATTCAGAAAATTTTGTAATTTTTTATTAGAAAGAGGGGTAGTGGGGTGGCCCATCCCTCTTTTAATGTTTTTGATCTTTTGTGCTAATTTTTTCAAAATTTACTAACTATGTTTCAATATGAAAACTTTCTCCATGAATAGAGGGCCCACCATCTTTATTGTGACCTTTATCCCTGATGCGGGACACATATAAACCAGTAGTATCCTTTGTCAATAATCGGTAAACCCGTATGACTTGACCTCCTGTAGAGAAGTTAACCACAAATTGTTGAGCTGGGTAAAGATTTTTTAACCCCTCTCTCTCCTTTAACATGCAATGATAACCTTTTGGAAGGGTTCTGCACCTAGTTCACTCGGTTTCTTCTTCTGGCTGCTCCACCCCAACTCCCAAAATGATTACCTATAAACATTGGAAATAAATCAGTTTTAAAGTCGAAGGCCAAATATCCGGTAAAAACTACGGATTGCCAAAAAAGTTGGGTAAAATGGAGAATCGTGAATATTTTGGGTTTGGCTAATGAAAAAAATATGATTAAAGATAATAAAATGTAAGATTATGCGTTGCGGTTATTGTATTAATGTATTAAAACCATTCAACTATAGTTTTTTTAGTTACCTGCTACCATTAGAGTCATTTTCAACAAATTTTGTCTAATCTTTCAATAAATACAACAAATAAGGCTTATATTATTGCCACGACACAAAACATACTATAGATTTATTGGGAGCATACAAAAAAAAAAAACACTAAATACAACAATTACATTAGTAAACAACATGAACTAACTCAAGGCATGAGATTATGAATCTAAGTAAAAAAAACAAAAAACATCCTAAATATAGGATTGTAGTTAACTATAACACAAAAACCAGAAAATATAAATTAGTGGTCCATCCAAGTCGCTATGTTTATGTTGTCTATACTAATGAAATAAAAAAATAAAATAAAAGGTGAAATTAATGAAACCTTTGTATGTAGAGAGATAGAAACAAAATGTTTGAGCAAATTCGAATGTTTGAAGCTCACCCTAAATGCCGAATTGCCTAAATCTTTAGTTGTCATTGAATCTCTATCTTGATCTTTATAAATCCAACTATTACTTTGAGAAATATGGTTGTTTTGATGGATTATTTTCTAAAAAAATATTGCTCATTTTTAAGGGAATGTCTTGGTGAAGTTTTTTAATGAAATTTATTGTTAAATCAAGATACTTAATTTACTCATAATTTAAATGTTCTTATATCTAGAAAAACGTTTATATAAGGATGCCACTTTATAATGTAGAACTACGGATGCACCTCAAAAATCCACCGGAAGAGGTAGTTTTAATGTTGAAAAACCCTTTGATTGATCATCTCGACATCGAGATGTATGACCATGAAAAAAAGAAAGATTTTAAGTCGCATAAATAGTGTATTTTACAACAAATTATCTACACCGTCCATTTCAATATCTTCATAAGTTTATAGATCTACTTGATTTTAACCATTTTTTAAATTTTAAATTTTATTATTAGATACAAAAATAGATTTTGATATAATCCTAAGAACATTTTACATCAAAATTATATACCATGATAAAATTTGAAGATGCACCTTACCTATGTAGCTACGGATGCATCCGTATGCCAACTGCACCCTTATATCTAACCTAAAATTAAAAAATATCAAATCAATAAAGAGATAAAGTTATATAGGAGACGTTTTCTATGAAAAGTTTTTTTTCAAAGATAAAATATGGAATTATATTGATCCCATTTTTTGAAGATCTTTAAAAAAATTTGGAGTTGTTAATGGATTTCAAAATATCGAAGATTTTCTTAAAGATGGTACTTTAAGTTCTTAATAGACTTCAAAATATCAAAGATTTTCTGAAATATCGTATTTTAATCGAAGACTTGCTAACTATACTCCGTAGAATAAATGCAATGCATATGAGCGTTGTTCTTGTTTTATTTGTTTATTCATTGATATAGCTTGGTAATCAACTGAAAGAATCTTATTAGTAGGAAACTAGGAAATTAATTGTGCTTGTTAATTGTGCCAAATACCTTATTGAAAATATAAAATCAGTAGAATTGAAAACTGTGTATTTTGTCTGCCTCGATGCAAGATGAACTTCTTTATAGACCCCATTATTTATTGGCGAGACTATTTCAATTGCCAAATCTAATTTTTTAAAGAGAAAGTTATCTTCATAGAAATTTGAGAATTTAAAAACCCTAAAATATTAAATGCTCATCAATGTTTTAACATTCATGTAGTTTTGCAAGATAATTGAAATTCATAATGTGCTACTCTCATTTTCTTTGAAAATCCAAAAAACATTGTTTACAATGATTTTTAAAAATTTGAAAGGTAGGATCTGACCAATCCAGCTCCAGACCACTAATCCAAACTGATTTTCTAGCTGGACGATCAAGGTCACCAATCCGTTTTAGTCATTTATTTATTTTTAGACTACTATGTATTTAAGAACTGAAATTGTAATTTTTATTTTTCATAGACAATCATGGTGATTATTAGGTAGGTCCCTAAATGTAATAAGACTATGAGTAAGTGTTCATTCATTATGGTCCAACGTAAGCATAATATATGCGCCAAAAAAAGAGAGGGCATGGCATGGCATATCTCCTTTCCTTTGAAATGGTCTCCATGAAGCTTTATTTCAAATGGGCCACCACAAAGATTAATTATTTAATTCCACTCTTTCTGCGGCAGGAGCACGGATTCTAGTCTGACCATATAGCTGTAACACATGTGCACAAGCTGCCAATTTGGAACACAATCCTTTGATTCTAAACAACAAAAATGAATCCAAAATCTTAGGAATTGCACTATACCTTCACCTCACCTCTTCAAATCTAACCAAAAATAATCCCCCCACACACATGAAGTGAAGTGGGAAGATATCTCTTTTTCAAATAAATCATTTGGCTTCAAATAATAAGAAAAAACAAACCACGCGGTTGAAAAAAAATTCACAGATGGTTCTGGTTCTAAGAACGTAGCAACGATTTCAATTATCCGATGTTCATGTCAGGTAAGCGATTCTGGTTCTGAGAACGCGGGGGTTTCTTCCATTTTTAGTTTCATTGTTAAATCTAACTCAATCTGGTTCTAGGGCATGGCAAAAGAGCTCCATCCAATGCAATAAACTGGAGAACAGCTGTGCCCTCTCCCCTTCCTGTGTCGGCCGGCCCCTGCCCCTCCTCAGGGATGGAATCCTAATATTTATGAGAAAACAAACATTTTTGAGGATGGCTCCCATTCAAAATGAAAGGAGAAGACAAGAGATATTAAATACAAAAAAGCAGAGTGCAACAGTGGCATCAAATGTGGTTGTAGTTTGTGTCAGCTTAGCCTGCAAAAACTTCACCCTTCACTCCACTCCACTCCAACTCCAAATGAAGGGTTAAAACCAAAAAGCAAGCTTTGTGAAGTATTAAGTACTTCACAGCACAGTCCCCTGCCTTGGACCGCAAAGAAAGAGAGAGTTATAGTGTTAGATTTTGATGGGTGAGTTCTTGAACCACCATGCTCATGGTGGGCCTCTGGCTTGGGGCCTCGCTTGTACAGCGCAGAGCGATGCTGACCACGTGGGTGGCCTCCTCCTTGGAGTAATTCCCTTTGAGATTGGGATCCATGAGGTCACCCAAGTTACCGGATTCGGCCAGATGACACCCACCAAAACTGGTGGCCTTTCCAGCCAATACGTGCAGCACCAACACCCCGAATGCATAGACGTCGCTCTTGTCCGTGAAGCGGCCGACCGTGGTGTACTCTGGCGCGAGGTAGCCCATCGCGGCGCACCCCTTGAGAGTCGAGAACACCACGTCGTCTGCCAGCAGCTTGTGCTGCCCCGAATCGGAGAGGCGGGGATTGAAGTGGTGGTCTAGAAGCACCTTCTCCGCCGAGATGTTCTGATGAACTAGGGCCGGCTTGTTACTCATATCGCCATGCAAATACTCAATGCCTGCACCCATCACCACAAGTCCACATTTTTCAGATTCTTTGTCCAAACTCCAAAATAGAACACATTAAAGCCTAAACTGGTGCACCACCACCTATACTTACTAATCTGAGGGAAAAAGGAAGAAGCTAGAAAAAGGAATTTTGGCATACACACCACCTTGTAATTTCATAGCAACAGAGCAGATACTAAATTCCAATGATGCTATCTACTCATAGAATGCAGGCCCCATTTTTGCAAATTTACTAAAACAGCTGCATTTAGTTACAAACCATGAGCACATGCTCCCAAAATCCCAACTGAGTGATCCAAAAATTGAATGATAATGTAAGAAACTGAATTCATTCAATTTCAACAAACTGCCACTGAATTCTTGAGCGGCTATATTCAAGTGAATGCATGAATGAAGAGGAGAGAATCACACTGACCTTTTGCTATGCCATTGATGATCTTCACTCGGGTAGGCCAGTCTAGAACCCTTCTTCCACTAGTAGCACCCCCATCCAGGTACCGAGCCAGCGTCCCATTGGGCATGAAATCGTATACAAGGAAGCACTCCCCCCGCCCTTTCGAGCAGCAGAAGCCCCTCAACCCGACCAGGTTCTCATGGCGGAGGGAAGTCAGAATCTTGAGTCCCTTGAGAAACTCCACCTCCTCAGTTTTGCAGCTTGTCTTGTTGATGCTTTTCAAGGCGACCACCGACCCATCTCTAAGCATCCCCCTGTAAACAGCCGCAAAGCTGCTCTTCCCCAACAAATTCACATCGGAGAAGTACTGCGTCGCTGACTCCACCTCCTCCAGGTTGAACCTGAAGCTCTGCAGTCCCTCGAGGGAGCTCCCACCCTGCTCAGCCAAGGGATCCCAACCATTAGCATACTCAAGGCTTATGAGAGGGGAGGCGCTCTTCCTGTTGTTGGTTGTGGTGATACTGAAATCCTTGGCCACCTGGTCGGAGCTGAGCCTGCTGTCGGAAGGCTCAAAGGCACTCCCTATCTTCTGCTTCCTTCGGCGGTACCATGAAAAGAGCAAGAGGCCACCTAGAATCATTCCCGCCGTGACTGCAACCACAGCCATTACAATGGCAATCTCAGGGGACTTGGAAGACCGGGAGCTGCAATGACCACTGCCTTGTTCACATCCAGTGATGGTGGGGGTGGTCTGCACATTCACAGATTCGGGTTTGGTAGGCTGAACTCCATTGGGGGTGGAATCGGGGCCAAATGCGTCCGGCCTTATGGGTTGTAAATCAGAAGACTTGCAGCCCTGCAACCCCAAGAAATCTGCACCGCACAGATCCGAGTTGTTCCCATACTGGAACCCATCATTCAACCTCTTGAAAGCTTCACAAAAGATTTAACAGAGTTAGAAATGCAATAGAAGACGCATTTGAAACAGGATTCTCCCTTAATTTGTTGTAGTGACAGAGTGACCCCGTCTACCGATCTACTGAGATTCAACACTACATTGCACTGATTTCCGGTAGTGCGGAAAACAAGAAAATAGAACGCCTCTCTCTCTCTCTCTCTCTCTTACCAGTGGGGACATTGCCGGAGAGAGTGTTGTTTCTGACATCGAGAACATTGAGCAGGGGAAGAGCAGTGAGCCTCCCAGGAATGGAGCCGAAGAGGAGATTGAAGCTCAAATCCAACCTGGTCAGCTGGCTTATCTCCCCAAGACTCGCCGGAATGGCACCTCTCAAATGGTTGTGCTGCAGAGCCAGAACGTTGAGCTTCTTCAGTGAGCCCAGCTCCTTTGGTATGCTGCCAGTCAGCTGGTTGCAGCAAAGCTCAAGTGCTAAGACAACAGAACACAAATCAATCAAGTTCTGCAGATCTGGAGAGAAAGAGATAAGACCAAACCTCAACAGGTTGGAGAGTTGTTATCAGAGTTAGAGAGAGATTAGTATTATGAAGAGAGAGATGACCAAACCTCAACCGGTTGGAGAGTTTTTATGAGAGATTAGTATTATGGGTTTTGTAGAGAGAGATAGAGGTGAGTTTTTGGGGATGATTTTGTGGTTGGCAGAAGTTAGAGATTGATTAGTATTATGGGTTTTCTAGAGAGAGAGAGGAGTACCTTGCAGATTGGGGAGGGAACCGAGGTCTGGAGGTATTGAGCCGGAGAGAGAATTGACATTGAGGTAGAGATCAGTGAGAAGGGTGAGGTTGGAGAGCTCCTTGGGTATGGGGCCTGTCAAGGAGTTGTAATGGAGGTAGAGGCCCGTCAGCGACTTCAACCCGGAGATGGCGGCAGGCACTGAACCAGAGAGACCCTTTCCTTGCAATGAAATATTCGCAACCTTTCCATTCTCGTTGCAGGCCACCCCCTGAAACTCACCGCTGCAGGGGTCGCCGCCCTTCGTCCAAGAGCCGAGAAGCCTGTTATCAGGGTCGAGGGCGCTCTTCATCGCCATCAGCGTCTCTGCTTCTTCGTTGCCATGAGTGAGAGAAAAGCGCAGAAGAAGAAGAAGAAGAAGAAACAGCAGCATCATCTCAGGGAGCACATGGAAACCCATCATCTCTCTCGCTTCTCTTGTTTCAATTGCAGATGCCCATGCTTTCTTGCTCTCTGGTTCTGGAAAAATGGGTTTTTTTGAGCTCCAATGCAGCGTACAGAAAGAGAGAGGGAACTAAACGTGCCACAGCAGAGCGTTTTGTTGTTTTACAAGGAATGGAGGAAAACAAATGACAAAAACCAGAGAGGAAGAGAGGATTCAAAATAAGTAAAAAACAAAGTGCCAAAAGAAGTCAGCTTTTTGCGCCCATCGAGAGGCACACCCATTGTGAGTGAACACAGGCATCCATCTTTTTTATTTTCAGAGATAACAGAGAGAGAGTACAACTATGCATATTATGAGAGAGAGAGAGAGAGAGAACTGGACTGGGTGGGAGTTGCAGAAGCAGGAACAGGAACAGGCGGCTTGGCAGTCTGCTTTGGCTTTCACGCCAGGAGTCCGGGGCTCGAAAGAATGGAATCCGGTTCTCTCTCTCCTCCCCTTACCTCACTGTAAATCTCAACTTTTCTTATTGAATTGTTTTGTTTGTGTTAGAGAGAGAGATTGGGTCGGGTGTTTGTTCAAATTGTACAACTACTGTGAACTGCAACTACTTGTGGCATGTAGTTAGATGCTTCCCATGCATTCTTCTCACTCAACACGAAAAATACAGGGTATTGCTTCAAAGCCCAATGGACCTCGCCCTTCTTTCGTTAGACCCCGCCCCACCCTGACCGAGCCAAAGAGCCCTAGCCATGGCCCTGGCACTCGCCCTCCCCTAACCCTCTTAGGGCCATGTCGGGCTAGCAAAAATTTTAAAAAAATAAAATGAAAATTAAAGAAAAACAGGTCTGGCCCTTGGGATATTTTGTTGCCCAAGTTCTTATTTTATTTTTTTAAAGCGAGTCTAACTAGGGAATACTATTTGGGTTAGGGTCCACCATTTGCGTCTGGGTCCATGTGTGTGCACGCATTCATGAATGTTGTCAACGCATTTTGCTCCTTTGAAATTTCCAACGATTATTTAAAATAGTAAAAAATAATGCCGGTATTCATGAATGTTGTGTAATATTATAAGGATTACAAATAATACGGGTATATGATGGTAAAAAAAAAAAAGATAAAAGAAAAAAAAGATTAAGACCATTTACCTTTGGATACAAGGCCGTCACAATTACTCACAATTATCTGATATGAAATTTGATAGCTTGGATGTGTTATCGATAAATTTTTAAAAAAAATTGAATTTGGTCAATAGAATAATTACAGTCATCCAATTTCACATCCGATGATCAAGATTAATGTGACCACTTTGTACCAAAAGTAAATGGTCTCACTCTATGTTTTCCAAAAAAAAAAAAAGCTTATAATCATAACCACATAAATAGCAATTTCGGATAGACCTGACATCCGATCCAAAATTTGAACTCAAAAGATTGGGTCCAGCCAGCCCCAAAACCTCAACCCCAATAATGATTGGACCCGACCCGACCCGGAGCTCACCCTCTAGAAAGCCAAAAGCTCTCTCTCCGTGGCTAGGAGCGTTTACCTAAGCAAAGCAAAGCAAAGCAAACCGCAGTCGACAGTTGCTAGCTGGCAACGGGAAGGGTAAGTCTGTAATTGTTGGAATATAAAAGGGTTAAATATGACTTTGTATTTGCTGGTTCAAGCTTCAAAATCTTAGTGACGTGTCGTGGACGAATGGGTACATGTTTTATTCAAAGCAAAATTGGAGTTGGAGTTGAAAATAAATTCAAATCGTGTTTTTAGTTTGGAGATGGGACAAGGACAAGGATAAGAAACGTGGAAGTCCACAACTCCACTCAGTAAATTAATGGAGAAATGGAAAACGAAAAACGATGAAAGTTTTCGACATTCCAAAGTCCGCATAGCAAGAGCAAGTGCAAGTGCAAGCTGCTTTGATTATTATTAATAATATATGAGGGAGAATATGAATCCACCCAACCAACAAACCATGTCCTCTCATAACACTCTTCTTTGAAGCTATGACTTCAAAATGGAAAATATTTTCATAGGGCCGCTTTCCTGTCCAAAAAAAAAAAACAAAGGCCTCACCTCAAAACTCATTCAAAAATGTACTTATGCCATTGAAATATCTTGAAATCGAAAAAAAAAAAATTAGGGAAACATCCGTTATAGTTATGTTATTAGCATAATACCAAATAGTTTATATTATTATTGCATGTCAGTTTTTTCACTTCATAACGAAATTTTTTTAAAAAAGATGTTTTTATCTTTTTTCGGTTTTTGAACAACATAAATTATTAGAATTTCGGTCTTTCAAAAACCAAATATTTTCGTGTGAAAAAAAAAGAAGCATTTTTCTTGATTTTTTAAGGTTCCAACAAATTTTTGTCCCCCAATGGAGTATCCTACAAACATTTATGTTCCTCGATACAGTATCCCACGAACTTGAAGATATTGGCTCTCAGTCTGCTCGTGATTGATACCTTTTTGACTCTTGGCTTATACTGTTGATTAATTTTATCACAAATAATAAAATATTTTATTTTGTTTTACTATTTGTTGTGTATTGTTGAAGTGGAATTTTTTTTAGGTAACTATTGTTGACGTTGTTTATTTGTATTGCTATTTGTTGCTTATTTTTTTGGGGTAAATTTTGCAAGAATTAGCATTTCTCCAATCTCATTGCCCATTTGTCTTCTAGACCTCCTACCAACGTAGATGTGATTTTTTGGAATGCCATATTTAGCTCCAAACTGCTGGCACATACGATCCGGCATATATGGCTTGACAATATCGTCAAATATCATGGTCGTTATACACAATGAGGTTTTGAATGCCTACTGCCTATCATCTAAAATGACATCATTAAGCCTGAAATAGGGATTTCATATTCATATGATATGAAATCAATCAACAAACAACTGTAAATACTTAAAAATAATCAAAATCCTTCCATAATAAATCTTGTAATATCAAAGTTAATACTTACCTCATTAGGTTGGAGGTTATCGAATTCTTATCTAATGGGAGGCATTAGGTTATGTGGATTGTCATAATAATTTTTTGGTAGCTCCCATCTTTTTGCCCTAGGCATATTTGAAGATATACTATGTGGTATGGGCCTTATATGCATAATATGCTCATAAGACCAGCACTACATTATATTAAGATATGATAAGCAATAATTATTTTTGAAAAGTAGTCTAAACTATTACGCTTATGTAAGATACGAAAACATAATTTACCTGCATAAGAGTGGTTGAGCCACTAAAATGTCTTTGCTTGAAACTACAAGCATTTCCGAGGGAACAATATAGATATGCGAGGGCTGCAGCACCGCAAGCATACTTGTCAGCTTCCTCAATATCTTCAAAAAATTATAAATACCCCGTAGGCACTGTTGACTGCGATGGATATGAGAAAAATGGTGACGCTGATGAGGAATAGAAGGTACTCACGCATACACCTAAGAACTTGTACTGGGGTTCTATCAGGTGACAATTGATGAAAGTTGGCTTTCAACCATGAGTGCTTGATGATTTTGAAAACCCCAAATATCACTGAAACAAATTATCATACTTATAAAACTGTGAAATCCGTCAAATAAACCCTAAAGCGACCTCTTCTACTCAAGTGTGAAACCCTCAATCATTATCTTATACAATGTAAACTTCTAAAATCGAACAACAAATCATTATATACATACATTCACTATAGATTTGAAATCCGTCAAATAATTTCAAAATCCGTCAAATGCAATTAAAATTCATCAAAAACCTTATTTTCAAATGTAATCAAATCTATAGAATGGGTTTTCTTATGAGAGAGGTAAGAGAGAGAGAGAGAGAATAAATCATAGAGAAGAGAGAGTGGAGCGCCAAAGTGTTGAACGAGACAGACAGAAGCAGGGTTCGTAATGTTTAAACAAGCCAAACTGGTTTCGGTTTTTCAAGAACCGAAATTAGCTTATTTTCGGTTTTTGAAAAATCGAAATTCCAGCCATTTCGATTGTTCAAAAACTGAAAAGGGTAAAAATGTATTTTTTTAAAAAAATATCGTTATGAAGTGGAAAAATGCGAACATGTGAGTAATAACATAAACTATTTGGTATTTTGGTAATAATGAAAACTATAACATATATTTACGTAATTTTTCTAAAAAATTAAAATTTCGAGCCCTATAAACAATATAAATTGTAACATATTATTTAAACTGTTTATTTTACCTTAACGCTAAGTATTCATATATCTACAATATCTGTACTATTTTTTAGCTTCAAATTTAATAGTTTGTGTTGAAAATTGATTTTAGAGTCATCATAAGATTTTCTTATACCCAAAATACTTTTCCAATGATTATTCGAGGTGAGGCTTTACTTTACTTTCATAAAATCTAGGGCTTATAAAAATTATATTCGTAGAAAATTCAAGTGCATTTCAAAAACTTGAGGTAGCCTGGGTTTGCAAGCACTGCAAGTAGGGTCGTATGAGTTGGGTCTATCAAGTAGGGTCGTATGAGTTGGGTCTATCAAAGGAAGTGAACTACGCTCGGTCAAGTTAAGGTTGGAACCGAGCCGAGTCTAGTTCCAACATAGTCAGTCATAATATTCATCAGTATCCATCATCATCCAACTCTTATCCCAATGATTAGGGGTTGACTACATGAATCACTTTCATCCATTCTTCTATTCTATGTGTCATAATATTCAAGAAATTTTATTTTGAAATTTAAACTTATCTCCACCCATCCGATGTTATATCCAACAGCCAAGAATAAATGTGATCTTCATATATATGTATAAAATTTTAGTGAGTCCTCCCACTAATCTATTAAATGAGTTTTCTCTCCAAAACCGTTGATAAGCATGAATCTAAAAGACTTAGGGATTGAAAGCATATTATGATGAGCATGAATATATACAAATAAAAATGGGTTTTTTTTGTATGATTCTAACACCATCAATTTTAGGTTTTCGTGGAGGGGCCATTTTTAAATGTATAGATGGATGTTTAATGCCGGCGGGGATGCTATTGTGGATTTGCATGAGGAGATGCAGGAAATGTTTTTCAAACATGTATAAAAAGATTGGATTGAATCCCACATTCCCGACCGAATCCAACTTGGTTTAGTCCAAGATGGATCCACACCTGACCCAATATCAGGTCCAAACTTTGGACCTAGACTCGACTCATTGGATTCAATGAATTTGGAGACAAACCCGAAACTTGGCAAAATGCCAACTCAACCCAATAAACTTTGGAATCGCTCAAGTCTTCTTTAGTTTGTAATTTTCTTTTTTTTATTTATCAAAATTTGCATCGTGTAACTCAAACTCACCCAACCTGGATAGGGTGATTCAAGATCGAACTTGTGTATGTCTGAAGTTATCTCAGCTATCCATCACCCTATACGGATGGAGTGATTCGGAATCAAACTTGTGCATGCCTGAAGTTATCTCATCTATCCATTCAAATTGGATGGCTGAAACAAGGATAACATTTGATTTATAACTTCATGGGGGGCGTACCACGCCAAAAAAAAAAAATGATAACAAAAAGGAATAAAGAAGAAAAAGCAAAAAGTAAAAGGGGGTAAAAGGGTGCGTGTACTAGCAAAAGTTAGAGATGAGAGAGAGCCAAAAGTGCTGGGGCTGCTGGACTGTTCTTTTAATGTATAAAATTAAATAAGAATGGGCTTCATTGAAATGTGATGACTATTCTCATCCAAAATGATTGAGAGAAGGAAAGATAAGATAGTGGTCCAAAAGGAAGTTAGGGGGGATGCCATTTATAGAATATTTTACACTTGCTCCATGAATTCAACCATGCAAGGAAGATGATTTCACATGATTGGCCTCCTTAGGACTGATTCGAATTTGAATTTGCATTTCATTTCCTAGTTGATTTAGATAATTAGGGCATGTGAACATCAATCTATTTGCTGAAAATAAATTTGGTTTTCAAAATTCGAAGTCCATGGCACGTGAAAAGTAGCTGTGGAACTCCGAGCAACGTACGACTCACATCCCAACAAGGGCTTATGTGGAAAACAAGGAATTACCAAATGTGCCCATAGAAGCAAGCTTTTTGGATGCCATATATGCCCGTGAGACCAAGTTTTATGCCCGAATCCACCGATATAATTTCATAATGCGGAAAACACAATCATCTAATCTCATTAATTGACGATAAGTTGACAATAACGTCACACATTAGTTACAATTTGATGAAATAATTAGTTCACTGTTGATTGACCCATTAGTTACAACTTGATGAAAATAATTAATTCACAACATTACTGTTGACTGACCCTCAACACTCCCATCAAGATTGGACCGTTATGGTTCTCCAAAAGCATGAAATATATGCGTGTGGGGATATTGGTGGTACCTTGTAAATCTTCATCAAATGATTCTTCAAACAAATTATGTACATGTGAATGTGGAGACTATTGTTACCCCCAAATTCCATATGGGTCCTCACGCTGCATGTCAACATATCTAGGATTTTTTCAAAAACTAAATATTGTCCATGTAGTTGAGACCTATTTACCCCCGATTTCTGCCCTCACATGCCGTGGGCTATGGAAATAACAGGAGAGAGTGCTACAATGTATCATTAAGTCATTTCTAATGAAATAAGTTTGATGTGAAAGTAAGTGATTTTCACTAGGAATTATTATGGGAAGTTTTTTAGTATTAATATGGATTCATCATCATCGGCAAAAACATTTTCCTAACTAATCGGGTATTGCTAAGGGTTACCTTAGAGGATTCCCATAGGTGATTCAGAGTTTGGTGTATGGTCTAGGAAGAAAAAATTGCCTAAACCCCTAAATACTGAGTCAAATCTCACGTGTCTACAATAACTTTTGTATCGAAAACCTCCACCTTTTAACTAACGTGTATATGGACAAATAAGGGAAGCCTTGTTATACAGCAATACATTTTTAAAAATAATAAATTAATAAAAATATGGACATAAATAAAAAAGTAATGTATTGCTTTTTTAAACCAAAGAACTAAATAGCTTCGACACGAGTTGGACACCAAGACACATATCAAGATCCATATATCAACATGGATAGAAACACGTAAAGAGTTTCAGATTCGAAGATTTGTTTTTTCTTTTCTTTTCTTCTAAGAAAAGTTTATATAAAGTTGCAACGTTACGCTATTTGAGTGAAGCTCACTTAAAAAATCCTCTTGGAGAGTGTTTTGAGGTGGGAGAACCTTCCAATCCATCATCTCGACCACAAGATGTCTGGATATGAAAAAAAAAAAAGAATTTCCAGGTCCTAAAGTAGTGCGTCTTATAACGAATTATCTAGACCGTCTATATTCAATATATTCAAGTGTTTAAAGATCTGCTTGACCCTCTCCATTTTAAAAAAATTAAATTCAATAACCAAGTATAAAACAGATTTTCAATGAATCATAAGGTTTTCGATATAAAAAACTACATTTCCAAACAAATTTTAGAAGTGCACCTTACTTCAACTTATAATTAAAGCACTTAATGCAAACCTCAACTTTTTTGGGGGGATAAACATTTCAAAGTTAATATACCCTAGGTATTCTCAGCAACACAATACCGTATCCTAATCTCATGCGCTTTGATACGTGCAAACGCACAAGTGTCAATGAACGATGATGCTTCCATCACCTATTTGAGGCATTTTCCAGCCCTTTGATATGTGCCAACGCTCAAGTGTAATTGAACGATGATGCTTCCATCACCTTTTTGAGGTATTTTCCAAGATGTAGAGGGGTCTTGCTCCAGCAACGAAATCAAATCCATCAAAACACTGGAATACCTTGGGACAAATTTTTGTGTCCAATTTTTTTTTATTTTTGACAAAAGGTTATATAGGAATGGAACTTAGAGAGGCAATGCTATAAAAACCCAGCTGCTATCGTCTTGCCTCAAGCCCGATTCCTATTTTTGTGTCCAAATTATGGCTCAACATATTGCCAATATCTCATCCCTCTCAAAGGTGCCCCATGTGCATATTGCTTTTCTTATTGTTGAATTGTGGGGCCTATGGCCCCAACTATTCAAATTTCAATCATTTACTTTCTAAAAATTTTCACCCATTCAATATCTTGTTGCTAGAGTAGGAAGACTGCAATATAACTCTTCTAGTAGTAATGTGAATTTCTATTTTATGTATATAGGCTCAATTTTGTGCATGTGATAATTGATACTTACATATCACTTTCATACTTAATTAATGAAACGGCTTTGTTAGTATTCGATGGAAAATTTTGACCTCCCCCATAAACAAAAACACAAACTTCAAACCCTAAAGAAGGATTTGAAGGCTACGAGACTTCAAATCCGACTAAACAAGAATTATACTTCCATAAAAATTCAAACCCGACTAAACAAGAATTATACTTCCATAAAAATTCAAGGCTACGAGGACAACCCCATTCAAAACCACAGAGCCTAATAGGCGCAATGGTTTCAAGATTCCAGCACCATGGGCTTTATATAATGATGCAGACATGTTGCTTTTTGTGCAGGAAGTGCATCCAGCTAACCAAGCTTTATTATGAGTGAGTACGTCTTTCTGTCTTTCGAATAGATTAGATCCCAAAAGCCCACTTTTCCTACCATAAACATACTTTTCAGGAAACCATCAAATGATTCCTTTACTTTGCCTTTTCCCAAAGCACAAGCCCCCACCATGTTCTCCTGGTATAGAAAGGCGGATAAAATAGTCCCTCATAGGGAGAGTATAATCACACCCAATAATTTTGATATCAAAATAATCAGCAGCCAAGTTAACCAACAAGAAAAGACAATATATTAGCTCCTCCAAGAAGGATTCATAGAGTTGGACTAAGCTTGTTATAGTGCTTTCCGCGCTATCAAACGCCCCCTTCGGAGAAACAATTTATCCATCCCACGGAAAGTTGCACAATCTAACAAATCTCAGCAGTCATAGATTGCTCAGTCTCACAGCAGTTTTGCTTCAGTAGTCGGACTGCCATTTTTGGTTCTCGTATATTTTTGAGAGAGGAATGACATAGTCCAATGCGAACAATCAAAACAAATTAAAATAAGAAAACAAATCAAGTTACAATTGTCTATGGCTGCCAGTCCAGTGTCAAGGTCATCACTAGGAAGAAATTGCAGGTTGTCTTTAAGAAGCACTATTAAGTGTTTGGATGACAACACCACAGTTCCAACGTGGAATGGTGGTTAGGGTGAATAGGGCAATGGGCAACAGAAAAGCTAAAATACACAAAACAATCATAAAAGAGCGTCACTTTGCCAACTAAAATAAACAATCTATCAAGTCCATGGCAATACTCTGTAACGTTCAATAAAGAGTAAGTTTTGACTCTCTAAAAATGGGTCCATGATGAACGTTGAACACTATTCTTATGGTCTAAACATTAACTGTTTCTCCACCACCACTTTTTCTGATCTAGAACAATTTACAGATTGAATGTTTAGATTTTCTACTAATTAGATAAATGTAACCAAATGGAACACAAAAAGCCAGATAGGCCTCTTCCTAGTTAAGAAGGTAGATCAACCATCAGGTAAAGACTGCGAGGTTATCCCAGGAGAGAGTTTGACTGCCCAACATAGGCTCGTGGTCATGGATGTCTGCATAAAGACATGGAGGAGAAGGGGCGAAAGTAATCGGCGTCCAAGAACTGTTGTGGAATTTAAAAAATGCGGAAATAGACTTATTTAATGATAAATTAGTTGAAGAAAGGAAAATGAAACTCTGAACATGATGTTAACGTAATATGGAATGAGGAGACTGAATGTATCAAAAAAGTGGCAAAAGAAGTTTTAGGAGAATCTAGAGGGAAAAGAAACTTCGATAAGGAAACTTGATGGTAGAATGATGAAGTTCAAAAGGCCATTAGCAAAAAACTATCATGTTATAAAACGCGGCAGTGCAATAGAAACGATCAAAACTTAGAAGAATATAAAAATACTAAGAAAGATGCTAAACAAATAGTAAGTAAAGCTAAACTTAAGGCATATGATAATCTATAAAATAAATTAAGAACAAGAGAAGGTGAAATAGATATCTTCAAATTCGCAAAAATAAGAGGGAAAAATTGACAGGCATCTAAACTATATTAAATGCATTAAAAATGAGGATCAAAGGGTATTTGTGATGGATAATGAGGTCCACAAAAGGTGGAGAATCTATTTTCAAAAACTATTAAATGGCGAACACAATGAGAACATAGTAGTAGAAGGGGCTGTTGGTACAAGTGACGGCGACGGTTATAGATACATTCGTAAGATTAGGATCTCGAAAGTGAAAGAAGCTTTGAAAAGGATGAACATAGTAAAGGCTTTAGGACCAGATGATATCCCGATTGAAGTTTGGAAGTGCATGGAGGAAATTGGTATTGACTGGCCAATGAAGCTGATCAACAAGGTGTTGAGAACAAAGAAAATGCCAGACGACTAGAGGAAAAGTATTGTGGTACCTATTTACAAGAACAAATGAGACATACAGAATTGCGCAAACTATCGAGGGATCAATCTCATGAGCCATACTATGAAGCTTTGGGATAGAGCCATTGAACAACGATTAAGGCATGAAATGAGTGTATCTGAAAACCAATATGGTTTTATGCTAGGAAGGTCAACAATTGAGGTTATTTTTCTACTTAGACAATTGATTGAGAAGTTTTGAGTGAAAGGAAAAGACATCCACATGGTCTTTATTAATCTAGCAAAAGCTTATCATAGAGTACCTTGAGATTTGATTTAGTGGTGTTAAAAAAGAAAAGCGTCTCTAGATACTACATCAACTTGGTAAGAGATATGTACGATGGAGTGCTAACTAGTGTACGAACAACTAGTGGATAGACGAATGAGTTTTCAGTTACAATAGGAGTTTTCAGTTACAATAGGTCTACATCAAGGGTCAATATTGAGCATGTACCTTTTTGTCTTAGTTATGGACAACTTAACTAGGCACCTACAGGATGAAGTATCGTGGTGCATGTTGTTCGCAGATGATAGTTTTGATTGATGAGACCCGAAATGGCATCAACACAAAGTTAGAACTTTTTGAGGATGCTCTAGAATCCAAAGGTTTTAAAATTAATGGGAATAAGACAGAATATATGGAGTGTAAGTTTAGTGATAATAGGAGTAGAGACGAGGAAGTAGTTAAAATTGACGCTTAGGAAGTACAAAAAAGACCGCACTTTCGATATCTTGGATCGATAATCCAAGAAAATGGAGAGATCGAGGAAGATTTCGCACACAGAATTAGAGCTGGATGGGATGGGCGAAGTGGAGATGTGCAATTGGAATTTCATGTGATCGCCGCATACTAGTAAGACTGAAGGGCAAGTTCTATAGGACAACGATGAGACGAGCTTTGTTCTAGGGGGTAGAATGGTAGGCAGACAAAAAACAATATACCCATAAAATCAGTGTAGCGGAGATGATGATGTTGAGATGGATGAGTGGCAAGACAAGAAGGAATAGAATTCGAAATGAATCTATTCAAGAGAATTTGGCATGGCAACAATAGGCGACAAAATGAGAGAGAGTAGACTTGGTGGGCTGGCCATCTGTAGCGCCGACCAAGTATAGCACCTATTAGGAGGTGCGAGTTAGTTCAAGTGGAAGGACTGAAAAGGGCAAGGGGTAAGCCCAAAAGGACATGGATAGAAATAATCCGAAAAGATATGGGGACTTATGGCCTCACTGACAATATGGCTTTTAATAGAGCATAATGAAGAACCAGGATTCATGTGGCCATCGCCAATTAATTGGGATAGCTTTTAATAGAGCAGAATGGAGAACCAGGATTCATGTAACCAACCCCAATTAATTGAGAAAAGGCTAAAATGATGATGATGATGAGATAAATATAACCAAATCTTGAATACTCATCAATTAATGAAATAAAATATTTCATACCCCTATGTATTTTTACCTTAAGTGGCCCACAAGCATTAAAATGAACAATGGATAATAATTCACAAGATCTAGCCGTCTTACCACAACGTTTTTTATTCATTACTGCATAAACATAGTTCACAATTTTGAAATTTAAACTTGTCATTTTTGGAGTCAAGTCATCATTAACAAGTTTAAAAATTCTATTTTTATTAATGTGTCCCAAATACATCATTATCTTCATCATCATCCAAGCTTTATCCCAACTATTTGGGGTCGGCTACAAAAATCCTCTTCTGCCATTCTGCTCTACCAAAGGCCATACCCTCAATAAAATCATAAGTCACCATATCGTTTCTCACTACTTTAATTCATGCCCTTTTGGGCTTTCCCCTTGCCCTTTTACAGCCATCCACAAATGCATATGCCATGAAAAAATAGGTCCATCATCATATACATTGAAATAAGCTGAAGATGATGAATTTTCATTTTAATTTTACATATTCCTTCAGACTTCCCCCCATACAATGACTTTTCTATGAATCCAATTGTGACCTTCCCATCCTTGAAACGAATTTCATAGTCCTTATCATCAATCCTCCTAACTGAAATCAGGTTATAACGCATAAACGGAGTACAAAAAGTATTTAAAAGGAGCAAGAAATTTCCATTTGCGAGGGCTAATTTATACGTCCCAATACCCAGTACATCAGACTGAGAATCATTGCCCATATCTGTCACATGTTCTCTGGTATTAAGCTCCTTAAAATCCACAAAGCCCTCTCGAGACCCAGATATGTGTTTACTGACCCAGTCCACCCACCAATCATCAATGGATCCATTAGAGCTCAAGCAATCAACCATTACACACAAGTAGTCACGACCATGGTTGGGAGTTTTGGGTGTCCCATTTTTTAGGCACTGAGGATTTGAAGTGTCACAAAGCATGAGTTTCTTGTTTTTGTTTTTAAAGTTCCACCTTTATTATTGTTCCATGGTTTGCAAGGTAATTCTTTTATTAGAGGACTCTTCACAATGAAGGTTTTGAGTTTGGACAATACGAAGTGCATCAACCTCCTTAAAGATATACAATCCTCTTCAGACTTCAACTCACTAGCTAAGTAAGTATTAGATCCTTGCAGTTTAAAGATAATGCAGTCACAACAGATTCCCAAGAACTAGGCAAACTATTAAGTATTGTTAGACTTCTTGTTGATTAGTCAAAGAATAGCCAGCATTAATAAGTTGTTTATCCAACAAAATCATTATTCTAACATGTTCGATAACATAATCATTTTCCTTGTTTTTGGAAGAATAATATTCTTGAGTCAATACCCTCAAATTGCTCAATAAGGTTAGCACAAATTGTATATCATTGGCATTTTTAAATTCATTGAAACTCAACAATAATTCATCATCCATATTTCTCAACATTATATTCTTACACTTCTTATTTTCCTTTTCGCAATTATAATATGCCAATTTTTCTACCTTACTGTTGCCATCATAGGGTTTTATAGGAACTTCTTTTATAATGATATGCTCTAAATTGTCATGCTCTAAAAATTAAATCCAATCTTCTTTCCCATACATTATGGTTCCCACTCATTAAGACTTTCTATCTTCAATTCTAATTTTTTATCTATGAAGGGAAAAAAATCAGACCAAGTAAAACAAATCAAATTTCGGTTTCGATCTCATCACGTGATATTTTGGACTACATGTATAAGAAAAAAAAAGCTCCAAAAAAAAGTCACCACGTGAAATTTGCTCTAACTTCTTTTATTCAAAAAAAAACTCATGCTCTAAAATTAAACCCAATCTTCTTTCACATACATTATAGTTCTGCTCATTAAGACTTTCTACCTTCAATTCTAATTTTTGATCTATGAAGGAAAAAAAATCAGACCAAGTAAAACAAATCAAATTTTGGTTTTGATCTCATCACATGATATTTTTTATTTTATATATATATATATATATATATATATATATATAAAGCGCATGAAATTTGGTACAGTTGGTGTCATAAGAAGACTCACCGCAGATCCATTCGAGCAAACAATTTGCCCGCTCCTCTCAACATGTAATTCCAAAAGGTGTGCAAACAAGAAACAAGTACTAGGGTTTTCATCAGTGAGTTTCCCTCTCTAGATTTTGTGGGAAAAAATAAATAACACAAAAAAAAAAAAATCAATAAAATTAAAATTAGATTCTTGAGGATAGCAGGGAAGAGCATTGTATTTTATCTAAAAAATGGAAAAAAATTATGAGTATCTCATGAGTTTAGTTCCTACAGTCGAACATGTTAGAAAAATGATTTTGTTAGGTAAGCAACTCATTACCGTTGGTTCATGATTTGACTGATCAACAACAAGTCTTAACAATACCCATAGCTTTCCCAATTCATGGGAATCTGTTGTGACTATACTACCTTTAACCTCAAAGGCTCTAACACTTCAAAACCTAACTAGTGAGTTGAAGTCTAAAGGAGATCGTAGATCTTCAAGACCGGTTGAGCAGTTCGTATTGTCCAAACTCAAAATTCTCATAGTGGAGAGTTCTCTAATACGAAAAAAAAAATTACAAACCATGGAACCATAATAGGAGACAAAACTTTGAAACCAAAAATAAGGAACCTGAAATAAAAATACGAAACCCATGCATAATGGACCCAAGGGCACATGTTTCACATGTGGGAAGGTGGGACACTTCAAATCCCAGTGCCTAAACAGAGGGGCACCCAAAACTCCCAACCATGATAGCGACTACTTATGTATAATAATTTATTTGCTTGAACGCCAATGGATATATTGATGATTGGTGGGTGGACTCTAAGGTCACTAAACACATATCTAGGTCTAGAGAGGGCTTTATGGATTTTAAGGAGCTTAAAGCTAGACAACATGTCATCTAAGCATCATACAATCTAGTGACAACTTGTTAATCATATGTTGTGAGCTAAATTTTTCATTGGTCTACTAAGGACTCACATAATAGGATGTCATCTAAGCATTCCTACAATACAGTAAAGATATATAGAAATTAAATAAACTTTGTATATCAATAACATAGAAAAGCAATTTTTACAAGGAATGTCATCCAAACACACCAATGAGTTTTCCCTCTCGTGACCCTCGGTTTTCCATCCAATGCTATATCTTATTAAATCTCCAAAAATGGATCCAAGTATATAGCATTGCCTTATATTAACCACATGGGATTTCACTTATACTACAATGTCGTTTATACTATTATTGGAAATTCCTAAGAGAAAGAGCCTGATAGGCCACATTTTCCAACAGCACAAGGATACTATAACGGCCACCTAAGGAAGCTTCTCTCTAGATAATGTCCTTAATGGACAACACGACATAGATCCCTTTACAGTCATATACTGATCCTGGACTAAGAAACTATAGGGGGAAAAGGTCAGAAGTGGCAGGTGCATCAGCTCCCAAGCAAGTGATGATTTTAAGTATGAAAAAAATAAGAATGTAAAGAATAAAATAAATTTGTAATTTATTTGATAATCGGGGTTTTAATTTTCAGTGTTAGTCTAATTGCCCTCTAATATGTAGCCTATCTCAGTCATTAATGAAGTAACAAAGATATTATTCGTTACACGTTGTGTACATAAGCAAGCAAATGACACGATGCACTCATCAAATTGAAGAACAAAAAATGAATGAACCAAGCAAAATAGGAAATTTAGAATAGGAACTAGCGAGCGTTTAAGCATTCTCTATGACACGCTTCACCAAAGTCTACAATTCATATCAACACAAGGGCACAGGTATAGCAAATAGCAATCAACATGTAAAACTGAAAGTCGAAAAGAACATAAACACATAAAGACATAAAAAACCAAAAAATTAACTACACCAAATCTAACTTCAGATCCAGTCTGACCACATTACCTTCCCTATCTCCATCATCAGTGTCAGTTCCCCTCATCCAAATGTATTTCACCGTCCTCAATTCCTAAACCCTAAACCACCCTTGAGAGCTTCTCAACAAACCGGTGAAATATACAATTTAGAAAAAATAATTAAAAAAATGATTTCACAAATCCAATTAATCCATTAGAACCAAAGAAAAAGGTCCAAATTGTTTTCTTTTCTTTTTTTTTGTTTTTTATTTTTTTGGGTGGTGGGTGATGTTTGACAAAATCCTCTCGCATAGGTCAAGTTACCAAGGGCCAACCCGCCTAGATGCAACCAATTGACGGACCAGGGCAACCGCATAATGGCCATTACAATTATAGAATCTAACAACTATTGGTAACCAGTGATTGGAGAACGGCATAAATAGTCTCCACATTCTTGCGTTATTTCATTAAAACACCCACTAAAAGAGGAAGAATTAAAAACAAAGAAAAAGAAAATCCAAAGAAACAATGAAGCTCAAGAGCCAAAGTGGTCATGAGCCATAACATACAAAGCATCCTATAACTACCCATGCTAAACACAACTCAGAAGACAATTATTATTTAAAAAAGAAAGGAAGAAATTAAAGTTCAAGAATCCAAAGAGGTCGTGGTCCATAACATCCTACAACTATGCACGACGAGAGAATGGCATACACAATATAATGCTATTTCATCGAGACCATCAAAATAGAAAGGAATATTCATTTTGAGAACAAGTTAAAGTTCAAGCACTGAGAAAAGTATGCTTCATCAGCCAAAATATGTACAGCATCCTACACGAGTATAAAATGCGATTTGTTTATTTAAATTCAAAGGAGTGTGTGAGGATCAGAGCTCTTAGCTTGGTAGTTAGGGTATAGGGGGGCTGCAGCACAGCACAAAAGGTTCAAATCCCAATAGTACCCTACTCAAAAGAGTGTGGTCTTCACTGAATATGTACCAAATGACTTACATTCTGTTATGACTTTAAATGTAATGAAGGGGAGGTTGATAGGTCTGAAATTCTCCTACCAGTTCAAAGACTGGAATTTCTCAAAGTGATGAAATTGGAGTTCATGCTTCCATATTTGTTATTCGTAAAGAAACCTTTGACGGTCAAGTAAGGAAAGAACCCTTAGTAATAAGAAGATAAAGGATTACATCAAATTAGTGTTACATGGGTACCTCACTTTCTTTATTGCATCAACTCTTCGACAATGTTGACACTGATAGACACGCCCCCAGCACTTTGATCATATGTGTCGAGTGATTTGAATACTTTGTAGTATGTGTGGACACTTCTTATCAAAGTGTCACCTTCATAGACATGCAGTACCCCACATTTGGACATTAAAAAATGCATCGAAGAAGTTGAGTGCTCCAATGAACTAGAAACCACAACCTCTTTGTTTAAGTAAAGTCCCCTCTACCACATAGGCCATGTATCTTTAATGATTGATAAATTGGAAATGTAAATATAAGTACTTGTACCTTGAAAATTAATGGTACCTCATAAACTAATACACATCACCACATGATGCCCAAGAGTGTGCCCTATTGGTCGCTACATCATGACCACTCTCTCCTTCACTTTAAGTGAAAGCAACTTTTCCACCTTGGCCAGCAGTGTGACACAGACAAGTACATGTCAGGAGTGTCTAACATGGGAGGCCAAAAATCCAATACTTCCCCAAACGTCTATATAATACTAATTTGTGAAATTATTAATTTTACATACATAAATAAAAATAGAAAAACTATAAAAATCAAAGAAAATCAAAAAATTAGGGAGTGAAATAATGTTATAATAAATATACTTACATCGTATAACAATTTTTTTTAATATTCTTATTTAGTTTATTTTCTTATATTTAATTTCACATTTATATATCATAAAAGAACACAGATGACCTGTGTAGCACAATGGACTTCACTCAAATAAAAAGGTCGTGGGTTCAATGTGACACATGCCTTCTCAGGCCCAACTCTTTTATATACAAAACAGGATCCAGCATGTATATGAACATGGCACTTCTATAAGAAGTGTCTACACATACTGCAAAGTATTCAAATCATGTGATACGCATGGTCAAAGTGTCAGAGATGTGCCTACAAGTTCAACATATCTAAGTGTCGACGCAATAAGAAAAGTGAAGTACCAATGTAACACTGGCCATGTGACAATAATGTTTGAAATTTGTAATTATTTTGAAATATAGGGACTGTATACTATTAAGAATGTTTACTTTGGTACAAGAAGATCAAAATAACTCTTAGCCATCATATGTGAAATCAAGCAACGAGAAGTACCAAAAATATCGGAAAAACTATCGTTAACTTTGAACATGGTCAATAGCGACAGCCCCCCAGCTGTCTGACTTCAATTCTACCAACCAAGGGTGAATTTGACCTTCATGTACCGAAGGTAAATGGAAGTGTTATTGTAAACTTTTCCATAAACTTAGGAACTAGATGCAATGTGAAACAAGCATTATAAACTTTAAGAATACCATTATAATAACATCTCATGTCCCTAAAATTTCTGGTGCTTTAAGAATTTTCTTTCTTATGATTTTTATCTGATTTTTATATATTTTATGTAAAATCAAGAATTCATAAATCAGTATTTATGGGCATGTCAGGAAATACTGGGTTTTTGCTCATAGTAGACACTCCCGACACGCACTAGACACCAACACATGTGTCAGTATCCATGTAGCACTGCCTCCAACTGGACTAAAAATTGGATGAAGAATTATATATACATCTGACCCAAAAAAAAAAAAGGTTGTACATGTAAATGCAATTCTCTTATCTCATAACTAATTATCAGTACCATCTCAAACTAACATGCAATACAAACACAATGCTTCCTACCCAACACGTAATGTTACAAGGACACTGGCATGATACATATTTAAAATAGTATTTAAAATAAAACAATACATATTTCTAGTACGGATAATAAAACTTTCCTCATATTTACACAAATGAGTGTCAGGTTCAGTATTAGACTCACTTCTTTGGGGTAGTACGACTCCTATCCAAGCTCAGTTTCTGTTACATTTTTTCTGCACACCCACATTGGCAGGTGTTGACCTCTGACAACAGCCAAAAAGTGAAGTGTGGGGATAACAATACTGACAAGAGAAAAATATTTGGACTCAGTATTTACAGTAGTCACAGTATCAAACTATTTGTACAGCCCAAATATATATACCAGTTTTGACTACAGTCACTACATTCAAAACCTTGCTGAAAGGGTGACCAACTTCAGAAAAAATGTCTAGGTCTCCTTCCAAAATGTTCAGGCCTTTCGCTTTTAGTGGCTGGATATTGCTTATCACTTTGACAACTATTAAATAGATCCCGGACAATACTCTATAACCACAACAATTGGCTATAACTTTTGGGAAGATATGTCTCCTTCACACACATCCTTAGGATATGAATAAGGAAACTTACAACATGGCAAATCATGGTACTTCAAGATAGTGTTATTGTTGAGATAGCGATAGATTAGCAAGTCTATTAGACATTGCTGTGATGTTGCTTAACCAATGTCACTATTTTTTGCTATAGTACAATCCTTTGTTTAAGAAAATTGAATTATTGATCAATACAATGGGCCATCCAATATGTTAACAGTAGAAATATCAAACTTTGGATAATCACTGCCCTCATGTGTAATGGCGAATGTAGTATAATAAACAAAAGCCTAGAAAGGGCTTCTCATTTTTCATTTGTTTAATGGTCAACTCCTTAGGCCACGTAAATAATGGGATGAACTTTTTGAAGTTGTGATTGACCAAAGCATAAATACTTCTAGGCGAAGTCCGAAAACTCTTGGGCAATGATTTTGAAGTTGTGATTGAGCAAAGAAGAAATACTTCTAGGCAAAGTACGAAAACACTTGAGCAATGATTTAGAGGGGTGATAAAGTAATTCCTTTGACTAAGTTTGGTGAATCTAGACATATTATTTGAGCCCAAAGGAACGCAATATTATGGTAGCTCACTCTCTTATATGATGTTATAGCTGTATAACATTGAAGTCTTTAAACTGAGGAGGGTTGTAACATTTTCAAATCACATTTTCTAAACTTCATGAGATTCAAGAGGTATGTGTTTCATTGAGGGCCACTTTGATGCATGATAAACCAATTTATTTGATGGTGTCCATAAACTGTTTGGTTGTTAGTAGAATATTAGAAGGAAGTTTTATTCATGCAATAAACATGTTTGGATACTTCACACGCACATACTGACATACTTCACACGCACACACACGCGCACACGCACGCTCACACACGTGTTTATACGTATACACATGTTTGTGTATATATATGATCTCTTCAAAAAAACAACACAACAGAGACACAATTGCACCCACACACACACAGACCCCATAGTGTGGGGTTTTGGATTGATGAACCTGCTAGAGAGAGAACTCACAACATGGGAGTTTTGGAACAATGAACCTGCTGGGGAGAGAGAGAGAGCGCAAAATTTGGTAAATGGGAATTTTGAATTGAGTGAACTTGTTAGAAAGAGAGAGCATAAATGGATGAAACTTGGCTTCCCATGAAGTAGACCCATTACTAGTCAATGTTCAAGCTTTCAAAAGAGCTTTCACATGAACTCTCTTCATCTTTCAGGGTTTTTCAGGCTTTATCTAACTAGAAAACCATGCCAGAAACCTTCTTGGCAGCTTAATGGAGCATGTGGTGGGCAAAGAATCATGTGAGTTATCCAGAAAATGATGATTGAGCATGAAATAGACCCTATAGCATTGTTTTTTGGGGTTAAAGAAGCCATTTTCTTCTGGATTTTCTGTTTCTCTTCTCAATGTTAAAAATGGAAACTCGTTGGGGTGTTGATGAGAAAGGAGCCCGGGAAATCTGTCCTTCTTTTGGTCTTAGAATAAGTCCAAATTCAGCAACAATGGAAGGAACAAGTGGAT
>NW_006500346.1:202646-222759 GCF_000471905.2 Amborella trichopoda | reverse complement strand
AGTAAGAAAAAGTTTGGACTGTTAATTTACATTGTTTTTAAATGGAACACCTACTTGCATCCATCCTTAAGATGGATGCTGTATACTTTCTAAACCGCATATGTAGAAATGCGGTCCAGCCCGCATGCAACAATTTTCCATTTGTTAAAGTAAACAATATTTTTAGAGTTTGAAATCCTAATTTTTTTTCACACCTATAATGTTAAAGCTGAGATGAGTGATGTAAAAAGTTTCTCAATGTTTGAATTACAATTTTCAATTAGTTATGAGGTGAGGCTTTACTTATTTTGATAGGGCTGCAACTCTATCAAACCATTTTCCAAAAGTTTTATGTTGTGTTCTTGTTCAAAAACTACATAGTTTCTTTTAATATATATATATATATATATAGCATTTTTCTCATCAAGTGTGTATGTGTAAGTATCACTTGAAATTTTTACTAAATGACAATAGTATTCTACAAATAAAGTTTCATGACACTAACTTTTAAAGAGATAGGAGCGGAGCCACACTCTCAATTTGGAAATGGCTCATAATTTCTAAGACAAAATTACGCCTATCATTGATATGGAAACCCTCTAAAAATTACATTTATACTATTATTTTTTAAAAAAAAGTGCCCCTACTCAAACGATAAAGGTTTGAAGTTCTAATATTTTTTACTCATAACTTTCGAATCTGCAATGTCCAAAGTTAATTCCAAATATCAACTTTAAACGTTCAAGGTTTGGAGGTCAAAAGTTGATGTTTGAATCATAAACAAACAAAACCAACTTCCAACAAGCGATCTCAAACATCAATTCCAAATCTTTAAGTTCAACTGTCACAACCCGCCCCCTAACCCCTGTCGGAGGGCGACAAAGTGTGAGATCGCGACCGGAAGTCGCGAACATCACTCAGGTGGGAGTGGTTCAACGCATAAAAACACGGAATCAAGAGCAAACTACGAAAGAAAACTAAAATAAGTACATACAACAGACAAGTATCAATCCAAAATAACAGTCATCTCATTCATTCAATATTAAAAGTCTTTACAATTCTTCCAATGCACTACTGGCCCAAAATACACAGAATAAAGTATTCATCATGTTGCTGAAACCACAAAAACATACTGTGAAGGTCTTCGGAAGACGGATTTACAAACTACTTAACCCCCAAACTGCCACCCACCTATTGCACATATGCCACCACCCTTCACTCTACAGTTATGCAAATGAAAATGAATGAGCTAACAACCCAGTAAGTAAATCTACACCATTACATTCCAACTATTATAAAAGTGATAATAATAGGCAATGCACATACATTCACAAGGTAAATATGATTCTCAACACTCTAACAGTAACATGATAAAAGCAGTTCAATAAACAATACATAAGCCATAATCATCTTACTTAAAGCATAACAGAAATAACATCAGATCATAGGTACAAAACTAGAAAGGCCCTACTCCCGAAGTAGAAGTCTCATCGCTCAGGTCAAGCTCATGTTACTTGAAACCTCTACCCTCATTCAGGAGGGAGAACAATGACAAGTGGGTGACCCACTTCGTAATGCCCTCACACACGCACACATCTCCAACGCGCTTTGGGGTTTTCGATAGGCAGTGGCCTTATAAGACACGACCATCTCATTATGTCCTTCTGGCGAGAGACCGTTACACTACCATAGGTGACCCAATGCGTAGTGCCTATATAAATTTGAGGGGCACGACCCACCTAATTATTCACATCCCGAGTCCCGTCCTATCATAGGGAGTCAAGAGAAAATTGTAGCTGCTGGCACCATCATTCACACAGTAAGTGCCCTTCCCATTAGGCAGCTGCCAGCACCATCATTCACACAACAGGTGCCCATTCTCATATTGTATAAGCAGCATGATACCATCATTAACACAATAGGTATCCATTCACATATTATATAAGCAACATGATACCATTATTCACACAGTAGGTATTCATTCACAAATTACATAAGCAGCATGACATCATTCATATAGTAGGTATCCATTCACATATCACATAAGCAGCATGATACCATCATTCACACAATAGGTATCCATTCACATATTATATAAGCAGCATGATACCATCATTCCAACGATGTCAGTATCTTATCATGATAACAACAATATCACCTTTAATAGGGGCATAGCACATTTAAGCAATATCATAATGACATTACCATAATAATAACGACATTATTTCAATTAAGCCTTACAGCTAGATTTCCTATCGTCAGGGGCAATGACATGCGCTCACTATTAGATTCCTAACTTTTAGACTGTTTAGAGTTTGAAGGTGATTCCGAAACCATTTTTGTATTAAACACACCTATCATTCAAATGAGATTAGTTTGAAGATAATTGGACTCCGTTTGGCCTTTTAAAGGTTACTAGCTGCACCCTGCTGAGTACAAGGGACAACAACATACCCTTCTTCATATCACTACAACTCCCAAACCATGAGGCAAATTGTGATAATTTCAAAATAAAAATTTGAGCCAAGACGTATATATTTCTAACAGAGCTAATTTGAAAGCATTTGGATTCCATTTTGTGGTTACAAAATTCGTGCCAAACAAGGTGATAGTTATGGATTTTTATCAATACCACCCACAGTGACATATCTTTGTAAAATAAAGTATAACTTTCAATCTAAGAAGCCTATTCAAATATATTTCAAATGGCTATGGTTTGGCCGAAAATGAACTTCGTTTGGTTAGTTAAAATCCATGACCACAGTGGTATTAGTGAAAATCCAGGAAAACAATCAATAATTCTCATTTTGATACATAACTTCATTTTTTTAAAGAATTTCAACAATGGGCAAAAACAAATATTTTACTAGATTCATATATCTTTCCAATGGGGATGGTTTGAGGTCCATCGGACCCCATTTGACAGTTCAAAAGCCTATTACAATAACACACATATTTCTAGAATTTCACAGTGGCAATACATATACATACTGTATAGTACTACATATGTAGTACCATTCTTTCACAATGTACACACATAACATGCATTTCTCACATAATCTAAGAACCATACATTCAGTCTTAGCATCCACTTTCATTGTAGAACAAAAACCCCCAAATTTCAATGAAAAATGGGTAAGGATTTTCTACATCACATACACTTTCCTTGCTCATTTCACATGCATAAATTCCCACGCATCCTTACAACTACTATGCAATGGTGATGGATCCACTTACCGGAATAACAATTGTGTCGTGCCCTCTCCACTCATCTTTTCACAGCTCTCACCCGCCCAACAATGGCCGCCTACCAACAACCACTTCTTCCAACCTTTGTGTCTAAGAGAGAGAAAGAGATGAAGTAAGAATGAGTGGCGTGGGTGAGAGAAGGGGTTTAAGTACTATTGGGTTCGAGGTTGCTGGCCAAGTGTCACTAATAGGCTCAAAATCTAGACAATTGGCTCTTAAATCAGCATGCATCTAACAAGTTTTACTCACAACTCCTACATGTCAGAGACACAACCGACGCTAGCCCTCTACACAACCCGCACTGCTTATTTACACAGCCGGCGCTAGGCTCTCTATTTAGCCGGCGCTGGTTTGTACACAGCCCGCATTGGGCTCTCTACTTAGCCGGCGCTGGTTTGTACACAGCCCGCATTGGGCTCTACATAGCCAGCGCTGAACTCTCTACTCAGTCGGCGCTGGGCTCTACACAGCCGGCGCTGGCTCTACACAGTCGGCGCTGGGCTCTACACAACCAACGCTGGGCTTTCTACTCAGCCGACGCTGGGCTCTATACAGACGGCATTGGGCTCTCTACTTAGCCGGTGCTGGGCTCTACACAACTGGCGCTGGGCTCTCTACTGAGCCAGTGTTGTACACAACCCAGCTGGCGTTGCACACCATCCAGCCGGGAAAAGTTAGGGTGATCACATCATCCCCCCTTAAAAAGATATTGTCATCAAAATCGTTAATGGAATAAATTGGGGTACAAGGTCTGGATTTCATCTTCTCGCTCCCATGTTGATTATTCATTATAATGATACTGCCATAAGACCTGGACTAGAGGAATCTCTTTGTTGCGCAATATCTGAATTCTTCGATCTAGTATTTCAATTGCCAGACATTGATGCCCCGCAGTGATGTCTAGAATAACTTGAGACCTTCAAGGTCTGATGAGCAAAAAACGTTTTAGACCTTCAAGTCTGAAACAGGGGAAATTTGGAAAAAATAAAAAACCATTTACAAAAAAAACACTTTTTAAATAAAAAAGTTTATATAGAGCTAAAGGTCTAAACATTCAAATTATAGCCCACCCCAAAATTTTCACTAGAAGAGGTTGTTTTGTGCCCAAATATCCTCAAATTGATCATCCAAACATCAAGATGCATGGACATGAAAAGAAAAATGGACTTCAACTTTTGGAAATCGAGCATCTTGTGACGTATTTTTTGACCGTCAATTTTCAATATTACAATTTTCATAGATCTGCTCAGTCTACATTATTTTTGAAGCTTTAAATTTTATAATTAAAAACAAATATTTCCAGTATTTAAACCAAATTTCTCGACTCTATTTGAAGGTGAGTTTTACTTTGATTGTTTAGAGCCTCGGCTCTATACCACACCCTTTTTAGATATGTTCCCGTTTGAGCATTACTTTACACTCACTCCTTCGTTCATAAAAGTAACTCGTGAATAATTTTCTCTCTCCAAAATTTTGGAAACCACCTAAGATTATGATATTCAAAAGAAAAGTTTGAATTTTGAGTTTTCTGGCACTTAGATCTCATTGTTAAAAAATGGACGATTTCTATTAAATCTTGAGGCATTATTAACTCTACCATTTAATACAACATATGGGTTGTAGAGGATACATCGTCAAAAATTGGGATACTAAAAAAACTCCTAGATTGTTTTACCCGATGCAGTAAATGAGTAGTATGCTCCTTTGGGAGCACATAATATTTTATCAATATTTTATACAATCTTATAATATGAAAAAAATAATTTCAAGTCATAAAATCTTATAATATGGAAAAAAGAATTTCAAGTCATAAAAACAATGCATTATATTGAGACCATCGATTTTCAAAGTTAAATATTCATAAACAAGCTCGATTCGATAGGAGCTTTGAATTTTATAATGCCTTGGAAAATAGGTCTTAGCTAGGATCATCAAGCAATATTTAAAGATGTGCGGAACTATTTAAGATGAATTGTTTAAGATTGACACCATATATTGTGGTTTCTATAAGGTTGCAACATTAAATAATCCAATTAAGGCGTCCTTCCAAATTTGATCATAACATGTAAT
The DNA here is from genome assembly GCF_000471905.2 of Amborella trichopoda. The sequence continues at coordinate 217,461 of NW_006500346.1, read as the reverse complement.
TTTGGTGTAAAAAAAATATTAGGATTATCCGAAAATCTCTTGTCCTATCTAAGTATAAATTTTGAAACTTAAAAAATAATTAAAATGAAGTAAATATAGGAAAATTTTGAAAATGAAGGGTCTAGATAGTGTGTTACTTCAAAGTGGATATGTTTTGTGAAACGTGCATTATGACCCGTGGCCGCCTGCCTGGTGGAGGGATGGCTCCTCCGTTGTGGGTAAACGGGAAACCTCACCATGCGAACCTGAGGAATGGCAACACATCAATAGTAGGGGCGTTAAGACCGAAGCTCTTTAGTAGTGCTAGTAGGAATGTAAGGAGTTCCCTTCTTTCGTTCCTCCACAAGGCTGAAAAAAAGAGAGAAAGGGGCGGTTATCTAGTGGGAGTCACAACGATAGTATGGCACGAGGTCCTTATGGACAAGGGGACAAATCATCGCTTTTGGGCCCAGGTAGCCCTCTACCATCTATGTTGCAAGATGCACTATTTTTAAGACTCAAATATATTTTTTAGTCGAGATGATAAGTTAGAGGGTTTTTCAACATTAAAACAACATTTTTCAATGGATTTTTGAGGTGCATCTATAATTCTACATTTACAGGTTACAACCTAATATAAACCTTTTATTTAAAAAATTTACTTAAATATATATAATATAGAGAGGTGCATTAGCATAACAAAAGAGAAACTGGGTGAGATGGATGATATTCAGGGGTGGCAATGGACTTGGACCTGATGTCCGGACTTGACTTGGTCCAGGTATGGGTTTAAAAATTGGACCCGGTGGGTTGGGTCGGGTCAGGTCCAGGCCCATGTGGACCCAACCGGCATGGTTATTACTTAATGTATAATATGTAATTAATATTTAAATAAACACAACTATTTCAAATAAACATAACTATATATTGTAGTTATAAAATTTAAAGTATATATATATATATATAAATATTTTTATTTATTGATTTTTGGATCGGGTCCAATCACGTCAGGGTCTGATAACTTCGTGTCCAGGTCGGATGGATAACTTCAGGTCCAGTTAGATATTTGCCCGACCCGACTGGTTGCCACCCCTAATCATGGCTGGTCGATAAACCCGCTCCTTGTAATTATTAAGCCCAATGGGGAGGCAGGATACTTTCTTTTTTTATTAATTAGCTGGCGGAGAGCAGGCGTGGCTCCCTCTCGCTCTCCTTGGCGCATTTCTCCCGGTTCCAACCACGAGTCAAACGACAACAAACAAAAAGAAAGAAGAGAGAGAAGGTGGTGGTGGCGGCCACATCGGACTGGTGGTGGTGGTGTTAATGGGCGGAAGAGGATCGAGAGAGGAAGAAAATAGGATATCATCATCATGAAGGGGGGTTCCTCCTCTGGGGTGCCTGGGGACTACATCTATTTCAAGTCACAGGTCCCTCTCCACAAGATATCTGTAAGCTCTCTCTTCTCCTCTCCAACCTTAATATCTCGTATGTCGCTCCACAAATCCGCCATCTCAATCTATCTTTAATCGTCTGAGAGTTTCAAGCCAATTAATGTCCCATTTTTCATAAAAAATGCCGATTTTGTTCATTGTTATGTGGTTGTTCGAATTTTGCTTCTCTACTATTTGAGCATGATACCCGTCAATCTCAATTGTACATGGAGCAATGTTTTAGTGGCAGTTGTTTTGGCCGACCCCAAATAGTTGGAAAAGGCTCTGATGATGATGACGATGATCTGTAATTCTTTGTAAGAGCCTTGCTTTTTATTCAACACTGTTTGGCTTCTTTTTAGCACTGATCTGTAATTCTTTATAAGAGCCTTTGCTTTTTATTCAACACAGATTGGCTTATTTTTAGCACTGTGACCGTGAGGCTGGTATTGGACGAGGTTGACATTTTAATTGTTGCAAGTGTTATTTCTCTTTTGCGGAAGCCATCAGTTATAATTGAGCCATTCTCCTTTAGCTGGGTGGGTTAGCTGGATCTAGGACTGTTTTGGTGCAAATGAAATGTACATCCACGGGGAGAAAAAAAAAACTAACAGAAACTTGTCTTTATATATTTTTAGCTCCGAAGGAAATGAAATTGGAAGAGAAAAACAAAAGGAAGAAACTGAAGAATGTGGCCAAGTTTTATGCTGGTTACTCACCTAACACAACTCTTCTCCTTTCTCCGAGCATGGGGCCGGAATGATTGACTTGGGACTGGCCATGGCAAAGTTAAAAAACAAAATGAAAAAAATTAAGAAACACATCTGAAGTTCTGAACTTTTGACCTCGAGGAAAAGGTGATGGTAGTGCTAGCATTGACGAGGCAATGGACATGGTTTATTTAGCTCAAGCCATTGAATTCCGGGTAATTCATCTTCTTCAATTGGTGGTTGATGTGATAGAATCCCACATTTTTTGGTGGTCATGAGAGCTGCATGGAGTCTTTACAGTTCAAAAACATTATGGTAGATAATTATGGGCTGCGATGGCTTCCAATATGGCAGGATGTATTTGAATGCAGTCCCAAAAACTTACTTTTCCATGGTAAGATGTCTCATTTCAAATGTCTGCATATGGTTTCTGGTTCTCTTTTCAAAGAACGGATGGGGAAATTGATTTTTGGCTTTCTTTTATCAAATGCAAATTTTTTGGAGACCCAGCATTTCTGTCAAAGTTTGTGCACTTGCCTGCCTCCAGCAGTGGCTTAAGTTGTTCAATATGCTGAATCCATTATAAGATCTTAGTATTTTTTAATGATTGGGAGGAGGTTTATCATGTGTCATCGTACTAGTTACTTTTCTGGAGTCTGAATCCATATGCTTATGTTACACCTATGGAATGCCTTTCATTTCAGTAATAATACTAGAACCCCATGCAATTCACCAATCAGGAACTAGCATGAAGCTTATGAGTTCTTACTTTTTGAGTGTGCTATGAGAAGATTATGCGGTTGCATGGTGGTGTGTTTCCAGCAACACATCAAGTGAACTGATTTACCTTCATATGAAATTGTTCTGGCTTTTGGAACATAATAACTATTTCATTGATCTAGTCATGTAAAGCAACATATTATTGAACTGAATGATTCTCTCTAATTTATGTACTGATGTTCTATTTTAGTGGTCTGTTTAATAAATGGATTTTCTTTTTCTGCTAATTTTTATTTCAGAGTGGAAGTTGCTTATTTTGGGCCTATGTTGGCTGTTCATTACGTTTAATTAGTTTTCCAGGTGAACTAATATGCACTGCTTCTTGCTAACACAGATTGGATCAAAACAATGGAGATATTATGATCATGGTCCAAAGGTTGTGCCTCCACTTATTTGTCTACCGGGCACAGCAGGAACTGCTGATGTGTACTACAAGCAAATCATGTCATTGTCAATAAAGGTACTATGTATATACTTTTTGGTTGGGGGTGGGGAGTGGGGCTGGTTTTAGTTTTATTTATTTTTCTATTATCTATGAAAGCACTGTTATTGAGAATAAGATATTGATTTGTTTTTATGGTGTTAATTAGTGATAAGGTATTTTTGAAGTACCAATGAACCTAGGACATGAGAGGCCCTTTTCTGTGAACTATACATTATTCAAGAGTAACAAATATGCAACATTCTTTTAAATGAATGCATCACCCTTGTGATTCAAAGAGAAGATGTCCAACCACGAAATCCACTCTGATCAGACATGCCTTGATTGGCTCACAAAGGGTCATGTTGCTTGCTTCTGTATGAATTTCCAGGGACTTTATCATTTTGATACCCACCTATCGCTAATCTCAACTATTTTAAATCCCTGGCAATGGCGAAGCACAAAAACTACTAGATAGCCGATCCAACCATCAAGTCATGTTGAGGATCCCCCCTTCATTGATCAAAGACATCTCAAAATGGGAAGATTTGTATTTTTATGGATTTTCTAGTGTTTCAAATGCTGAAATCCTCATTGTCGTTATGTACCAATAGAGGATATCACTGATTGCCTCTTTGAAAGCGCCCTTGAAATTTCCAAGGCCTTACGTGGTCCTTTAGTTGGGTTTTGGGGCTTGGGATGACCAGAAGATGCTCCTTTCAAAACCCAGTTCAGGAGAGAATACATGACGTTACTTTGTCCTCCTTAATTATATTATATTAATCTTCATTGCGTTTCATTGTCCTCTTCACACTGTTTTCTTCTCAATTATTTGGGAGTCTAATGAGCTCGTAGACTCCCTAACATGGGAAGGAAACTCCCAAACATCTTTAATAATAACCATTTTTGAGGCCTAAGGTTCTTAGAAACTGGCTAAGTCTTACATATAGATTTGGTTTTGTACAGGAGAAATATACATGCACACATTTTTTAATCAATGAATACTGTTAACAGTAAAAAAAATGGAAAGAAAATCATCCACAAGGAAGTTTTACTTTCATTCACTTTACAAACAACATTTCGAACATATTGTTGTCTCATTTGATTATAAAAACTGAACGATGAAGATCTTGTTAATCTAGAAATCAATGAAATAGAGCGAGAACTGTTCCTTATTTGTCGAACCTATCATAACCTGCAAATCAATGAACTATAAAAACAAGTGCTCCTCATGTATTAAACCTGTGTTCCCCTTGTCTAAAGACAGTGAATCATAAGCCACACCTGGATGGAGCAACATCTTACATGCAAACGGATGGTTGAGAGGAAGCCCCCGTTACTGTAGAGGAGTGGATGTTTCCTTGTAATTTGCTTAAAGGGAATGACATGAATTTGACTCAATAAAAATCCTATCCTCAAGGTACCAAGTGACAATGATATCACAACCAATATTAAAAATTGTGGTCCTAAATTCACCTCAAACAAAGTCATGTAACTCATTTGCCACACATGATGAAATGACGAGAATATGAACTTGAGTTTGCATCTCTAAAAATGTTGTATATGCCTAATTGTGTAATTTTAGCTTGTTGCTGCTAGATGTACATAAGGTTTCCATAGAATGTCTTGGATATGTTGTTCATATCATGTACGAAGATTTTGAAGAAACAGTGAATATAAACAATTGTACAGTATTGACCATGTTAATGCAGCAATATCCTTTAAAGAGAAGTACAAGAATCGTTGTAGCTGCAGAGGCTAGTTGTGCATTACTAGACCGATAACTTCTTGTGGAAAGCATGTTATGTCTAACAACTGCTTTGATATTAAAAACCTGATATAGGAAAATTTGAGGGAACAGTTAAATCAACAAGAAGCAAAGCTAAACACAAGCATAATTCAAAGAAACATAGGGTTTTTTCTCCATACCCTAAGCTGGGGTTCTAAAAGCTTACGCTTTTTCTCTTTCAATTCCCAAAAATCATGTGGAATTGACCCCCTCAAGGCCCCACACACCTCTTATATATTATAATTTAGTGTTTCAAGTGCAAAAACTGTCCAAACAAATAACACATTGACCCATATATCCCAACTTAACTTAAAATTTGTAATGACAGTTTTACCCCTGTGAAGAATACATAAGAACAGTATTCGTGAATAGTATTTATGAAGTAAAAAAAAAACACTCCTAGAATCCCTAAAAAACTAAAAAAACCCTAGAAATAAGCTCTAAAACTAAAACTATAATATACATCCTTTAAAGTTGAATAAAAATAAAAAATAAGAATAATTTTGCCCTCCATAAAAAACACAGACACATTTGCTGTGAAAATTTCATTTCAGGACCAATATATGGGGCAGAGATTGATCATTGACTGAAACTACAGATTAAAAGATAGTTGTTATCAGTGTTCAAAGTTCAAACTTGGTGGCTGGCTTGGTCATGGGCAAAAATAGGTTAAGTCACTGAGTTGTAGAGTTAACTAGGAAAAACTCCACAAGTTTTGCAAATTTCATATGGGGAGTTCTATAAAGAATGGGTCTATAATGGGAATCAAACTTAGTTCGTCAAATGAAGGATACTACAGCGCTACCTCATTGGCAACACCATGAATCTGTTCATAGTAACATCAATAATTATGAATAACCTAGTAATACTCGTATACATCCAGGGTGTTATATTTATAAAACTTGCTACCTTGTCAGGTCGAGTGGACTTGAGCAAGTTTTTACAACTCAAAATGATTTTTTATTCATTGGTTGTTATAAATGCCCCTGATATCAATTTTTAGCATTTCCTGTTTCTTATCCCTGCTTTAGGGTGAGGATAGCTGGATTCATACATTGATGTTTTTATTCTTTTGGCTTGATGTACGAGTATAAGAAGAATTGAGGTAATGCTTGTATTTATGCGGTGGCATACAAGTCAAATTCCAAAAATATCCAAGAGCATTTTGCGAAAGCAGGCTTGTATTTATTGAGAATATATTTTTATGTTTTTATCATTCTTCTATCTCATTTTTGGGACAGACCCGACTTTCTCTTCTTGAGAACTATTTGATTGCGAGTTTATCACTTCTTATGCATATAGTGCTTATGATATTTAGAAGACCTTATAAAATAAGATACGAGGATATCAAACTGCATAGATCAATTGCCCTCAGCATATTTTTGTAATTTCATGATGTTGATTTTCTTTAGTTTTTTGGAATATAAGGTGTTTTATATTGTAACTAATTTTGCATATCTTTTATCAGGGTTATCGTGTAATTTCTGTGGATATACCTCGTGTATGGAATTACCAAGAATGGGTTCATTCATTTGAGAAGTTTCTGGATGCAATTGATATTCACCATGTAAGTAATTATTGGCTACCTTAACATCTTCTTTAATTGGGCTTCTTCTTCTTCTTCTTTACTTTTCCTTTTTTTGCAGATTTGAATGGTAGCTACTTTTTAACAGCAACATATTATAAATTTTATAATTATAACTAATTACTTATTCAGACAAGAATCGGGCAGTCAGCTATTTTGTGGATGGGCTTGCATAAGAATCTTGTCTTACATAGCTAGCCAGAGTTATTCTTCATTACATAAGCCATTGGAAGCCTTCTAGAACAATCTGACCCAAGAAAATCAAACTAATCCAAGAAAACCCCTGTCATTCAAATTCTTAACTCATCTTCCTACCCTCCCCAAGTGAATGACTGATGGGTTATATGATCATGTATTCTGAGGCTAATAATAGAGACTCATAAGATGGGGGTTGTTGAAATTTTACCGCCCAGTGTTTGATAGACTCAATTCCTTTGTTCTCCTTCCCATTCATTCCAATTGAAATATCATTCAGCCTATTTAACGGGGATCCGCACATCTCATCCTCAGTTCTTGGCCCATGTCGGCAAGCCAAGGGCACAACATGTGTGTCAGACACATTTAAACTTGGACATTTCTTCTTACTCTTTTTCCTTTGATGTCACTAAGATGGGTAGTTAACATCACTTAAATCACCCCCACCCCTCGCTTCCTAAATGAGATATAGATACGAGTGATTGAAAGGCCAGTATTGGGGTTGGCATTTTAGACACATGCATATGTTTCAGATGCTGTCAGATATCTATCTTCATAACTTTGACTTCATAAGCACAACATAACATATGTCTTTCTGGTTGTAGTTTCTTAATGCCTAAAAAACTGTGAGTTCTTAAAGTTGTATTCCCAGTATATATTTTAGGTGCTAACTTCTTTTCATACCGTAGTTTCAATAAATTGTGCATTCTACCTGTTTTTTTACAATGAATGTATATGAAAAACTCTTCCTTGGTCGACCCGTTGCCGATCATGCTAGTCTCAAGCCCGGGTAATGGAGGAGGGTTGTATTAGGTGGGCAGCTAACGTGAAACTTTCCTACAACTTTCCATGAATCTTGAATAGAATAGGGTTCATGTAACCAACTCCAAATAGTTAGGATAAGGCTCCAATAATGATGATTGTAGAATCGATCCTGAAAATGGATATTTGATGGGGTCGTACTATTATATGGTAATCATTCTAATTTTTAAGAAATGTGTTTGTTTGCATGACTGTTTATATCGGCAAGAACTTATATGCATGTGATGTTTGTTGGTTTTTTTTATTGAATTTATTTTTGGTTTAAGCGATTTTGTGCAAAGGGAGGAGTGCTCATTTCTCATAAATTAGGCCTCTTCTTTGGATATATAGATGTAAGGGGAAGAAGGGGATGTAAAGAATGTAAGGAGATGTCACATTATCATTCAATGAGGCTGTAAGGCTTGGGATTATGATGCAATGAGCTTTGTTGATATTTAGAGTTCTTGATGCAATTAGTCAATGGGCATTGGAGTTTTCACTCAGGCCTTGTCATTTAGATGCTCGCAAACTGATACAGACATGATATATATGCCATGTTGTTGTACATAGACAGATATACCAGGTGCACCATAATAAAAAATTGGTCTGTTTGAGATGAAGTTTGTTGAATTCAATAATAATAATTGTTAATGTTATGATTCAGTTCACACTGCCATGAACTCTCGTGATTCACACTAACAGAAATATGAGTAGGTTAATTGAACATTATCAACAGGTTCATCTCTATGGCACATCACTTGGAGGGTTCCTGGCACAACTCTTTGCTCAACATCGTCCTAGACGTGTTCGATCATTGGTGCTTTCAAACTCATTTCTAGAAACTCACCGTTTTGCAGCTGCTATGCCATGGTCATCCATGTAAGTTTTGATTAAAATGATTTTGTCTTTCTTCCTTTCAAAAATGTTTTGTTGCATATTATTAGTTATTAAATTTTTCTTTTCCTAGCAAATGTCTGGTGTTAATGATATGCAGCGGCAATGTTAAAACAAATCAAGTTCTTAAATTACTTGTTTGTAATCATTTATTTGTAGATTCCTTATCCGATATGTTTGTAATCTAGAAAGGGACCTATGAAATTTCTCCTTTTGTCATTTTTCTTAATGTCCTCTTTGTTGGGATTTGTGGTCTTTAAAGGCCTTGAGAGCATGCAAAACTAAAATCAAAGTGAATATGTACTCTAGTGGGAGTGTGGACTTTATGGGACCAATATGGCATTTTATGATTTGTTGGTTGACTCACCTGGGTTGAGCAGTCTAGACGTGGGATTGAGTCCCAAACCCTTATCCTTGGGCATATGCACAACCATTGAGGGCTAGATGGTATGGTCATCCCTCAATAACCATTTCATGGCATGCATACATTATAGTTGTATTATAGGTTGCAACCCAGGATTGCTTGTGTATTTGTGTTGCAGAGAGAGGCACTTGCACTATTGTGATACGTGCACTCATCCTTATAGATATTACTTGCTCTTCAGAGGAACCTATATAACCTACACACTAAATTCATGATCCTGCTATTTATTTGCTAGCTTTGATAGGCCAATCATGAACCCTTGCAATTGAATATCGCTCATGGGTCCTGTTGGGTTGGTTTGAGAAGATAGTCTGTAGGTCTCATATTTTTTAGCATAGGTGGAGTGCCTTGGAAGTCGCATTTTCATGACCACTAGTACCAATTCTCTTATAGAATTATTTATTTGTGATTTGGGAACTTATGATATACTAAGAAGATTTTTTCTTAATTTTATTTATGCCTTTTGGAATTTTTAATTCAATTAAAATTATTATAAGCAATTAAAAATTCATTTTATTTTATAAACATTGATTTGGGATATTGATGGAATTTATAAAATATTTTAGGGCATGTGGAATTAGTGGGACCCAAGTGGAGTGGCCTAAGGCTACGACCGCCACTTATGGACACCCGGTGTGACAGCCCACATGGGACCTAAGTCCCACACGGCTAGGCTCTCATTCTCTCTCCTAGTGTGTTAAGGAGTTGGTTGTGGGAGAGAGATTTGGAGAGATGGATTAGATTTTGTTAAAGATACCTTTATAACAATACAAAGATAAGGATTCATGAAGAATATAGACTTGTAACGAATAATTGTTTCTAGAAGATCTAGAGTCCTAATTCTACAGGAACTTGGATTTTATGGATAAAGACTAATCCTAATAGAGCTAGAAGAGAATATGGGTCAAGTATGTAAGGGATAATGGTTCTTGGATTCCTCCCTTCATCATGATGGCTAATCTAGGAATTGGATGGCACAGATTTAAACACTCTTCACCTCACAGATTACCTTGGACTCCTTGGTTAAAGCTGCATCCTTGGACTCCTTGGTTAAAGCTGCATCCTAGTTGAAGATGGCAACCTCGGACCCAAGGTGGCCGTATAGACACACACCCCCCCCCCCCTCCCCCGCCCCGCGGTCCATTTCCAGCACCTTTTTTTTTCTAGAACTCTCTCTCTCTTTCTCCACACGCCTACCTCTCTCTCAGTGTTTTATATCAGATAGATTTCCGAGTATTCCGCTCTCTCTCTCTTCCATTTCGGTTGGCATGCACCACCTAAGGCAGTCTAGAGAGGCAAGCACAACTCACTATTGTGAGGTGTGGTGCCACAATGTGGTGTACCCCAAGTTTAAAGGGTTGAAAAGAAGCCTTAATGTTTTCGGAGGGTTGAAAATAAACTCTGGATCTCATGTATATGCTCTCAGCCCGAGTTTGAGTTAGAGTTTGCCATGGCAGCTTCCCATCTTGTGAGAGGATTCAACAAGACCATCGGATCACTGTGCCAACGGTTAGATAATTGGGAGTGGGGTATACTAAGTTCTATAGAGGTAATCCTGTGTGCAGTTTGTAAGTTGCTTCCTAGTTCTTCATTCTTATTTTCTTGTTCATTGATTCATAAAGATATTGTAATATCATTCTTTGAATGAAGTTTATATTTTAAGGCAGTAAAATTGTGATCCTTGTTTAAAGTAGGGATTTATTTTCTGTTTTTGCATGGTAATTGGCACCTATAAGTGGAATTTGCCTATAAGTGGAATTTGCCTGTCTTAATAAAAGAAAAAGAAATTTTTTGAATTTATACACTGGGCAGTTCTACATAGCCAACGTTTCACTTTTGCTTGTTCACGTAGTTTGTAGCAGTAACATTCTCTTCAGTGACAAGTGTTCCTTGTGCATCACTTTCTTGTGGTATGGATTCTTATGATGCATGAGTGACTTTTGAGCCTGAATCCACACATTGTTGTTGGCAATCTTCTTTATCATGAAGTTGAATTAGTGAATAATACATGTTCACTGGTTCAGTTGTTCTTTGTCAGTTTGGATACTTAATTTTATTTTCCTTGTTCTATTGCCAATCTTGCTAAAGATATGCTAATCATTGTACTTTTTAACTTCTGTTGCAGTGTTAGTTGGACACCATCATTTTTGTTGAAGCGGTACATTTTAACAGGGATTCGTGATGGACCACATGAACCATTTATTGCGGATTCTGTAGATTTTGTAGTATGCCAGGTAATGTCATACTCTAACTCTAATATTTAACTGCCCTAGTTTCCACCTAAGGAAGCCATCATCGTCATCGTCAAAGCCTTTTTCCAACTAATTGGGGTGGTTGTAGTATAGTGATAAGTATTCCCGCCTATCACCTAGAGAAGTAAGATGTTATTTTATTTTGTCAAAGAATGCCTGCTTCTAATTATTTTACCACTTAGCGAGAACACTACCTTCTTTCTGTTTTTCGGAGAAGCTAGTTTAATCTCTATATTACTGATCATATTTAATTTAACACAGCTTGAGACACTGTCAAGAGAGGACCTGGCCTCAAGGTTGACTCTAAACTCTGGAGCGGCTTCAGTTGGGCGCCTGACTCTGTCAGATTCATTCATCACTATAATGGATGTATGTAACTGCAATCCGTTGCATTTTGTGATGGCTGTATGTACAATATACATATGTTTGTCTCCTCTTTCATGATCCATTGATTGTGTGGATAAAAAAATGATCTAGTAAATCATATCATCACCATCTTCTTATAATGTTGTCACATTCCCTTTTGTATTATTAGTTTCTAAACTCAAGAGGTGCGATGCTTGTGTTGCATATTTAGGATTCCGACTTTCCTTTAATTGCCGAAGGGAAGAGCCATATACAAAATAAACTATATGTATATATTAAATTATCTTAATTAAACTGCAAGGAACACATTATTTGAAATACTTCTGCAATGATATTTACCTTTTATGTTTATATGCTCCTGTCAGCGAGTTATGTTATTTGCAAAATTTTATATTGTGTAAATATGAAAAAAGATAACATAGATTCAGGATTCATAGAAAGTTTTGGAATAGTTTTACATTGGCTGCCTACCTAACATGACCCACACCGCCTTTACCTATGCTAGGGACAGGTTAAGGGGAAGTTTAAGGTCCTCACCCTTCTTAGCACAATGAAAAAATATAATGTTGTATTTTTTTTTTCTATAATAGACATGGATTAGTTTTAATGTTTTTTCTTGCCATTCTCTTCATTATTGTGTTGTGAGGCGTGCCGTTTATTTTTCCCCTCAATTGAAATCTGCATAAATTCACTGAGAAACGTGTATAAACTAGTCATCCTCCACTTTAAAGATTTTACACAGTATTAATGATTTTGGGTTAAAGATTTATGTAGTATTAGTGATTCTGGGTGTGGCACAGGGTGCCTGAGGTTTTGAAAATCCTAAAACCATTTCTTGTTGTATAGACTGATATTTGAAAGTCTTTTCTTCCGCGTTTCTTCTACTGTTCCTCAATCAACTATTGACCAAGAGAAAAAAAAATGTGAAAGGTGGGACTGGTCTCCTGATGTTGCAGCATGTATGGCTCATATGTGTGGGGCATTTTCCGTGCTGAAATCCTCTCCATCCCTTCAAAGATTATTTGGTTGCCTTTCAAACGTTGTCTTCTCCATATGCACACAATCTATTAGGTTTTAGTCAGATCCCACACCCTCAATTGCATAGTCCTGTTTCCTATGTTAGATTTTCAAGTTATATGGCCCAGTGAGTTGAGACTTGAGACTCATTCTCAGGTCGGGAATTGCAAGCATGTTGAGTCTATGAAAGAAACAAAGTAGGGTCCCTGACCTGGTGAGACTCGGATTAGTCTCAGGGTTTAGGAACCGGGCACCCTGCCTGAGAGACTCGGGTGAGTCTGAGCCACTCGGGTGAGTCTGAGCCTAACCATTGAGTATTTTAATCACTAGTATGGCCTATAAGAAAGGAATCTGAAACTCTACAATAAAATACGTAAAAAGTTGTGTAGGATGTTCCTTTTAGGTGGTTTTTGGGATACAGTCCTGATTAAGAAGGTCCTTGTCTTTTTAGTGCTGTTTAAACTGTCATCTATTGGATTGGGTTCTGATATGAAAATAATGGCACTCTCTACCAGTTTAACTTTCCTTGTTGTAACCAGATGTCCGACATGCTTTGATCCCATTGCAAAAGCCTGAAACATTTAGTTGGTAATGAGTTTGGCTTGTGAAAAAGCATAAAAAATTTCAACCGGTTATTGCTTTCTCTATTTGCCCTCTTTTATCCTGGTTATCAGTGCTCACACAGTTGCTAGTGCCATAGTTTCTCTTATACATGGACACCTCTTACTGTGTAGTATCTAAATTGGTTGCCTTCCATGAATCTGTTGTATATAACTTGAAATATTGAAAGAATTTGTGTTCCTTTCTCTCTAAAGATAGCCTTTTAATGTGGGTTCAGGTGATTGGGCGATGTGTTAAAAATAGGCTCAGTCAATATATTGTCTCCACTGATTTGCGTTTTAAGGCAGCAGCATTTACTTGCAGACAAATGATTACTGTGCTATTCCTCAAGAACTGAAGGATCAGGTGGGAGAACGGTATCCAGGTGCAAGGCGTGCAATCCTGAAGACAGGAGGCGATTTTCCATTTCTTTCACGCCCGGATGAGGTCAACCTACACCTTCAGGTATGTTAAAATAAGGGATTGTATACAATGAGACCATTTACCTTTGATACAACGTGGTCACAATTACTTACTATCATCCGATGTGAAATTTGATAGATTGGATGTGTCAGTTTGAAAAATTTTCTTTTGAAGTTTGAGCTTGGTTAATGGAACAATTGCAGCCACCCAATTTCACATCCACTGGTTAAGATTAATGTGACCACTTTGTACCAAAGATAAATGATCTCATTCTATACTTTCTCTTAAAACAATTGTAATAAATTTGACATTTCTCTATAAGCTTCAGTCTTTGTAAAACACGATAACACAAACCAATTTGTGTAACTAGTGCCGAAGGGTCATTTGAATGCATTGTTTAATCATCACTTCCAATTTTTAGGAAATTGTGTTAGAATAGTCTTGGACAGAGAAACAATTTGGATGACAATCTATGACAAGGTTTAGGAGAATTATTGTTGAAGTGGCTGACGAGTGGGAATGAACAGCTGCATATGAGACGGGTTGGAGTGGAAGGACAGCCTGACTTGGTTAAAGGCATGTCATCGGGTAGTTCCGGAAGTGCGCCACCCAAAGAGGATGACAACAACATGGGCGACAAAAAGAAAGATGATGATGTCAATGACCCTTCTGCAGGAAGTGGAGGCGGCTCTCAAAGTAGCGATGCTCCAAATCCTCCTCTTAGCCCTCCCGATTCGGACCCTGAAACTCATGACTTGGACGTACAACATGCCTCACCTGGTACCTGTAGCAGTACAACAGCATGCACTCCTTCCATCATGGCACAAGTAGCCGTCCCCGCTTGGCTGCTTCAAGTACATGTTGTGGGGGAGGAAAAGCAATTCATTATGGTTCACATTGCGGCAGTGCCTCTAGTCTCTTTCATCATCAATTTATATGTGAGGCTGCAGTTATACTTTACTTTGAGCCTTTGTTGACAGTGTAGAAATTGGATAGTTAAACGGTCTTGTAAAGTGAAATCCTTGGTTATCTTTTCTCCACCACCTCAACTCATAGCTTGGAATAGTTCTTTGATCTAAATGTTGATATATGTGCCGAGATTTCTTTCGTGGCTTGCATTAATTTTGAGTGGTAATTTTGTCTCTCTCT
>NW_006500346.1:183137-202626 GCF_000471905.2 Amborella trichopoda | reverse complement strand
CTCAATGGATAATATTGAATCTAAGCTAATTCAATGGTCACAATTGCATTTTTTTTATTTATTTACATATTTAAATCACTTGAAATTTAAAGCTTTTACTCTTGAAAAATAAAATTAAAAATATAACAAAAATAATAATTCACAAAAATTTGGACCTGTCTTCTATGGCAAGGGCATCACCCATTCTCCCTTATCATTTGTTAGATCGGTTGAGGAAGTGGTCCCCTACTCATAGTGGACTGAAATATAAGAGGTCATGCCGTGACACCTATCACCTAATAGAGAAGTGTTTGAAAGCATTATAGCGAAAAAAAAAAAGAGAAAAAAGTAAAAACTTATCAGAAGAATCAAAGGCACTTGACAAGTTTACCTGCTTTAAATTTAAACTCAATGTTAGTAGGATTGTTATTTGCATTACATTTTAGGGAAAATATCTCCTTACTTTTTATTTTTTACTTTTATTTTTCATCAAACTCAAGATTTGAAAATGTTACTTGTAGCATAAAATCTTCATTTTTTCTATCTTGCAACCCCTTTACTCCTTTTATCATTAATTTTTGACCCACACAAATACTAAAATGACACCTATCTCTCAAGGCACTCTCTCTTAACACCTCATTTATCTCTTTTTAGTGTTTAAAGTTAACCATCTCTACATCTTCACTGTCTCCTCTCTCTCTTTAAAAATAAAATCACATACTCTAAAAAAAAATCCAAAACACCTCTCTCTCTAGAATCATTCTCTCTCTCTCTCTCAAACTTCCATTTCTCTCTTTGATACCCAAAGTGCAGGGACACTCTACATTGTATCTTTTTCATCTCTCTTAATAATAGATATAATCTGATTAGAGGCCATTTTGCTAAACAAGATTTAAATAAAAACTGTGCAAATGACCTACATCGTTGGAACAAACTATCGGCGGTACAATTTCTACCGTTGTATCATCTTTTTCTCTCAACTCTCCCTCTCTCTCTCTCTCTCTAGACATTTCTAAAGGAAAAATAATGTGATGTTTCTGAATGGTGCAATAAATTGCAAAGGCCTAGTGAAGGGTAATTGGGTTTCTGAATTTTATGTTTTCTCTCAAGTTCTCTTTGTTATTTCTAGAGAGAGAAAAAAGTTGGTGTAGAGCTGTTTTAGAGAGATTAAGGGAGAGGTTTTAGAGAAAAGGGTAAATGGTTGTTTGAATTTCTTGTTTTTTCAAGTTTCATGTGTTACTTTTTGAGGAACGAGAGAGGAGAGAGAATAGTTTTTGTTTAGTTGTTGCATTTTTTGTAATTGGATATGGTTTTACAGCATGCAAAAATGGCATCCGCTTCAATCCCCATCAACAACTCTGACAAAACCATCCATCCCAAAGAGAAGAAGAAGGTTCTCTCTTTCTCTCTCTATATCTCTCCTACCATAATCTTCTCTCCATCTTCAAACTTGGGCTATCTCTATCTCTTTTCACAAATCTTTGATGCATGGCGAAATCATTTTGGCGTCTCTTTGTTGTTTTGCACAGGTTCATCGGTCAGCAAAACTAAAGTAGTGCAAGCTCGATGTTTGTCGTGAACAATGGCTAACCCAAGGTTCACAATCTGTTCCAATTCTTTCACGAAATTAGGGATTTTCTCTCCCTATAAATTTTGTAACACGCATTTAAGAGATTCCCCAAATTCATGTTTCTTTTAAAAAAATTCATGAAATGCATGAATTCATGTTTCTTTTAAAATAATTCCATTGCTGCTTTGCAAAACATGACACTTTGTTATTTTTTTGTTTTTACAAGGAAGAACAATGTTTTTATGTTTTTACATGGAAGAACAATGTTCCCAATGAGAACATGGCACTTTATTTGACTGTCTTTCGTTTTTACAAGGAAGAACCATGTTCCCAATGGTAGTGGTAATGGACATTCATGTTCTAATGCCTAAGAGAAGATAAAGATTTGAATGAATTACCAGAGAGAGAAGAGAAAGTAAACAGAAAGAGGATTGGAAGACGGATAAAATTGAAGAACTTTAAAAAAAAATTGGCAGTTTTTGAATAAGGGGCACAAGCAAGAACCTAGGTTAGAGAAAAAGAGCACCGATTGATTCATGGAAGACCTGAATAGTAGAGGTTGCACATAGATCAAAACCTTACTAAGCTGCACAGAGTTTAGACAGAAAAACCCTAAAACTAGGATGGAATACAGATAGAGAGAACTTGAGGTTTGAGAGAGAATGGTAGAGGTTGCACATAGATCAAAACCTTATCAAGCTGCACAGATTTTAGACAAAAAAAAACCTAAAACTAGGATGGATTACAGAAAGAGAGAAATGGAGGTTTGAGAGAGATAGATGGTGATTATAGAGAGAGATGTACTTTGGGTTTTTTAGAGAGTGTGGTTTTATTTTCAGAGAGAGAGGAGACAGAGACGATATAGAGAGAGTTAACTTTGAGAACTAAAAAAAGAAATAGTGTAGACACACTAAACCATACTCAACCCCAAACTATAGTCCAGCCCTAAATATTTTGAGAATATACCTAAGATCCTATTTTAGAAAGCTAAACATCAAAGCTAAACATCCTTAGAAAGCTAAACATCCTTAGAAATCCTTAGAAAGCTAAACATCCTTATAAATCCCAAATCCTTATCTTAAGAAACTGAGACATCCATAATAGGTAGGTTCCTAGGACTATTTTTCAAACGGATTGTTTTACATCAAAATTGGCAAAAAAAAAAGAAGAGAGAGATCTCATATCCGAGAAAAATCTCTGTAAGGTGGTATGGGTGTCAAGGTTCCTTCTTTTTTCTTCTTCTTCTTTTTTATTTTTTATTTATTACTTCTTAATTTTATCATCATTTAGTTTTATTGTTTTGGTGGTTATTTTATTCTTGTTTTCTTTTATTTTAATTTCTCTTGGATTTCACACTTTGTAAGCCAACTCGATCGACTGCAAAGAATATGTTTTTAATGTTGATTTATTTATAGATATGAATTCGACGGAACCCACCTATCTTAACTCTTTAAATATTAGTTTTAGACACGATAAACGGATCGGACTTTGATTAGTCTTTCCAATTTCAAATTTGCATGTAAATACACATCTATATTAAACTTTGTGCAGTCTGCAACAAATATTATATAACAAAATTAAAGATTTATAGTTTTTAAACTTTTGCATTATATTACATCATGGGTCTTAATGGGTTCCCTTAAGATCAAACTGTATACTTGATCCATAAAAATAAATAAATAAGTAAATAACTATTTAGCAGTATATGACATATTTAGAATTTAAGCTCTACTTTTCAATGAGCAATTTAAAAGGAAAGAAATTGAAATTTAGGATTTTATTAGGATATTGTGGTGGGGGATCATATATCCAAGGGAACGTACTATCAATTTGCATAGTTTCTTAAATTATATCATTTCCTCGTAAAGTAGGCTGATTTTCTTTCTCTTTATTTTTACTTTAGCAGCTTTTTCTTGGACTTTTTATTTATTTATGTTTCAATTCATCCACCTCTTAAATATTATTTATTATATAATATACAAAGCGATCTCCATAATTTTTGTGTTAATCCCCTCGTTATTGCAATTAATAAAGCCAAAAGATTTCCTCCTGTGGGAGGATACTATCAATTTCCTCTCTCGAGGCGAAATATAGTGGATATTTTTTTTTCCAAATAAACTCTTTATATATTAGAAAAACTTATACCTCATTGACTAAATTTCATTTTTTTTAGAGACCGTGTAATTTTTGACAGACTAGCTCTAATGGGCCCTTTGGTACCTGGAAATATATTACCAATTAAATATATTACTGTTGTAATACATTACTAGCGTAATACATTTTCTGAAAATGAATTATTGTTATTTGGGTAGTATATGGGTACAACTTGAGAAATATATTGTTATTGTTTGGTTACTTTCAGAAGAAATATGGGAAATGAATTACAGTCATTTTGGCTTGAAGATATTGCATGAATTTTACCTATAGTAATGTGCTTTTTTGTATGGTTTTAATATTTTCCTTTTCAAGATAAAATATCAATTAAAATTAAAACTACCGAACACATCCTCAATTTATATCATGATATCAATAGTTACATTGAAAAAAATCTACCAAGACTGAGACATTTATTCATGTTATATGGCAAAACTAATCCACACAAATTTGATGTGGATATGACCTAAACTTTGTGAAGGGAAAAAATGAATGGCAACACCATCTTCCAAATCTCACGCCGAGGCCTGATAGGCACAAACACTAGATCATTCAAATCAAATAAATGCACTTGCCTATAAACTATCACTACATATGGCATAACTAGAATGTCAACCACAGTCAAAAGAAGTGAAGTTTTGAGCAATAGAAAGAAGAGGGTGTTATATTAATAATATTTTTATAACTTTTATTCATTTCTAATTATAAAAACAAAGCTATAAATTAATATTAATATTATTTTTAACTAAAAATTTAAAATAAAAATATTGTTCAATTGTGAAATGCTATTTTTATTATATGATTTTAAGAAATTGATCATAATACACATTATTTTTTAACTACTTAATATTTTGCCCTCTTTCTAATATGTTAATTCAAAATTATGTATTTCACGAGCATATTTTTATATTAAATTAAAGTACATTACTTAAAGGGCTGTATTGGCTTCATTTTATGACACATGTATGAGGTTTTGATTACAAGTGAAGCTAGAGACTAAAAAGTGATAAATATATATTAGCTATATATATTATATATGTATAAACTATAGAGAGAAAGGGGGGAAGAGTTTCATTTTGGAACACCTGTTCAAAGTTTTGTTTGGATGTGAAGAGATGAGGAAAAATATTTATATTATATGTATACATAAAGTGAGAGATAGGAAGCAATATCTATATTATATGTATACATAAAGTGAGAGATGGGAAGAAAGAAAGAGCTACACTTTCAGGAGAGAACAATAAAGAGGTTTGGGTGTCGGACATCAAAAACACTATTATGGAGCAAATGAATACTCTCTTGGGGCGTAGCCGGTAATACATTCCTTACCCTTTTGAGTGGAAAATATATATTTTTCTTTTGGCATAATAATAGGTAATATGTATCTTTTTCCCATTTCTTCGTTAATTACCTAAACGCTTGAAATGGAGGATTTTTCGAAAATCCATTTCCCCGTAATGGATTTTCAAGTACCTAAAAGTCCATAAGGAAATGTTGTTTTAATGTTGAAAAAACCTCTAATCGATCATCTCGACATCGAGATGTATGAATACGAAAAAAAAAAAAAGATTTTGAGTCCCAAAAACAGTGCATCTTGCGATACATTATCTAAACCGTCAATTTTCAAGATTTTCATATGTTTATAGATCTACTTGATTTTAACCATTTTTGGGGTTTAAATTTTATAATTAGATATGAAAATAGATTTTGAGATAGTCCTAAGAATTTGTTTCACAAAATTACATGTTTTGATGAAATTTGGAAGTGCACCTTAATTGGATTGTTTAAGGTTGCAACCTTATAGAAACTATACCCAACACATTATAAAAATATTAAAAAATATTTCTCATGATAAAATATTACCAAAATACCACCAAAATTTTCAGGGCCATTTTGGTCATTTATTTTTACATAAAATATTTTTTTTTTATTTTTTCCAAGTTCGCCCTATGTTTTTATGGGACGTCCAAAATTTCATAAAATAATGTCGAGTAGAAAAAAATAAAAAATAAAAAGGTACGGTTTGTATGGAGCGTAGGCTCTAAACAATCAAATTAGAGCATACCTTCAAATAGTATCGAGAAATGTGGTTTCAATATTGAAAATATTTTTGATAACCTTAAAATATATTTTTCAGTTTTATTTATAAAGTTTAAAGCTTCAAAAACAGTGTAGATCGAGAGATCTATGAAAACTTGACAATATTTAAAATTGACTGTCCATAATGCATTACAAAATACACTATTTCTTAAACTTGAAATCCATTTTTTTCTCATGTTCATGTATCTTGATATCGAGATGATCAAATTGATGATATTTGGGCATCAAAATAACCTCTTCTAGTGAAATTTTTGATGTACGCTCTAATTTGATTTTTTAAAGTTTCGGCTCTATATAAAGTTTTTCTAAAATAAAACAGTAAGGTGACATTATGATATGAACAATCGTAGCCATTTGATTAAGATCAAACGGCTAAAAAGTAGGGTCGCATTAAACTCATATCTTGTTTGGATCCCATAAAAACATTTCCCTATCGGAGAAGCCCTGTATATTAAAAATACTTATACCTCAATGTTAAATATATACCATCTAATTTTTAAAGGACTAGATCTAAGTGTCCTATGACTTATAGATCTAAGTGTCATATGACTTACAGATTAATTTTTTTTTTATAAAAATAACTATCTAGTAACTATTTTGTGTTTTCCAAAATTTTATACTGAAAAAATTATCTTTAGTAGGTGGTTTGAGCGTGGGAGAAAATGAATAAAATGCTCGCGCATGAGCATAGTATATGCGCCAGTTAGTAAAAACAATTTTTATATCCGAACCTCTCGAACGTACTGGTCTAGCCCGAGCCTAACTCCAGGTTTATATATGGCAAATAAGCCGCAGCCGAGCGCAGCTGAGAGCGAGAGAGAGGGAGAGTAGATTTAGGGTTTATTTGGGTGAGCGTCCTGTGCTCTGAGACTAAGGTAGGGAAGATACTAGATTCATCATGGGGCGCATGCACAGCAGAGGGTATCTATTAACCTCTCTCTCCTCCCTCTCCATTTCTCTTTTATTTTTCCTTCTCTTAGCACTGTAAATGTTTCTGTTTGGCCTAATTTCATTCCCTTCTCTCCTAAAGAATCGTTTGAATTATTTGGTGAGACAGTAAGGGTATTTCTTCATCGGCGCTGCCGTACAAGAGGACCCCTCCCAGTTGGCTCAAGATCTCTTCTCCAGAGGTAAGCAGTCAGTCCATCTCTATCCTCCGCTACTCACTTCGTTGATTTTTTGGTGAATCGGTTCTCAGATTTCATCACTGACATATGCATCATTCTTTGCTGAAATATTATATTGTAGATGCTTCTCATATTTACTGATTTTGTGCTCTTACTAGTGCTTGTTTCACAACTATAGCCCACTCCATTGCATCCCTGTAAAACTCAGTGTTCTTCAATGAATATGTAGTTTACTATCGATTGTTATTAGGTCCATTGCTTTCCCAGTATTCATTTTATGTCATATCGTTGTTATCATGATTTTGTTATAAATTGTAACCCTAACTCGTGCAACAATTATATGATGGTCTTCTAGAAGGGGTCGTTTTCTTACTATGCATATAAAAAACTAAGGCCTTAAAGCTATGTTCCTTACAATGAGGGCCCTTTTGTGGGTAACAAATGGACTCGTGGATAGATGAAATCTTACGCATTTGATTGTAAGTGTTGATTTAGTGACTTCTTCTTCAGTGGTCTTAAGTTGATCTGGGCTATTGTTACGGATAAACTAATACTCCCTCTCAATTGTGCCCCCTCCAACGTGATTGTAGTTGTGTATTGTCTTTCTTAAGTACCCATTATCCTATCAGAGGCACAGCATGACCATCAATTCTCCTTCCATATCCTGTGCCATTTTCACTATGCTCTACTTCTCTACCTCGTGTTACCTTAGTTTCATGGGATTGGCTGATGTGGTTACTGTGTACTCTGGATACAGAGATGCAGAATTGTAGCAATGCTTGACGAGGTCTACACTAGTAACTTGAGTTTGGAGCTTGTTTGTATGTGTCCTGCTTAGGTTGCTTCTTATTTAGTAACTGTGTTATAGGATTAATATGAGTGTCTAAGAAATGGAGGTTGAGTTAAATGCCATGTTTCTACCTGCCGTTGTATCACGTTAATTAAATTATTAGATTAAAGAGCGATTGAGTACTCCTGTTTTTGATATGGAGAGACTGAGAGTTGAGAGTTCTTCTGGTTTGGATCTGGAAGAGTGTTTCCTGTTCTCATGTATGGAATCATGTTGGTTAAGAATTTGGAGACATGCTTTATATGAGGAGAAATGTTTCTTCTCTTCATTTTCTCTTGGATGGCATTCCCTATGTAATTGCCTCTGTAAGCTGCTTCAAAGATGGCACCTTTATGAACTTTTAGATCCTGCCGCTTCCCATTTTTTAGCAATTTTTATCCCTTTTGTGTGTCTAAACTTTCATAGTAAGAAGTATTTATTTATTTTGTTTGAGTGATTAAGGAATGAGAATATTCTTACCCAAAATGCCCCTACATGATGAATTGTTCATCTGATATAATGCCCATTAAATCTACGGATTACATATCAAGTTAATTCAGGCATGATGAGTTCCGGAACTTCATGGGGGGTTTTAGAGGACGCTCGAGTGGTTTCTAAGGGCATTCTTTATGCAAAGAATTAAATAAAGTTCACAAGAATTGATCAATTCTTATTATTTAATTTTATTTAAAAGCAAATGGGATTGGAGCACTCGGCTTGTTATTTTCCCAAAAGAATTTCTGTCTTTCTTGGGACTTTTTAACTGGATTTACTTTTTTACTTCACTAGATAAAGCAGTTGAAACTGAATAATTGGTAAATCTAGAAGAGATGTCACTCTGTAGAATCTGTTCTTCATGCCTCTGACGACTTGTGCACAAAATTGTCTGTGCACAAAGGACCAGTTGATTTGATATAAAAAAACACTGACTTACCTGTTTGTGAAGTATCACATGTCCTTTTCTATGAGGAAGTGGATTTTTTTTAATTAACATTGTTAATAGAGTACGCCTCCAAGGCGGCCCAGGGTCCTCACTGCTTTTTTTTTTTCTTTAACTTTTAATTTTTTATTTCCTTTCTTTGGGGTGGGGTGGGGTGGGGTGGGTGGGGGGGGGGGGGGGGGAGGAGTTTTGTTAGGGCCTCAAGGTTGTGTTTTTCGTTGGGGGTTGGGTTGGATACCAAGCTTCCCAATTTAAACTTAATTATTTATACATAAATCCCAATTTTAGCGTGTTTTGTGTTCATTGTTTTGTTGTGCATGCATACATGGGTTTTGAACTTGAATTATTAGAACTTTAAAATATTGTAAAAGCCCAAATTTGAAAGTTGAACATTTGAACTTGAAAATACAATAACAATCATTCTGTCATACAACATTGTATGGATTTGACAGTTACATTGCCATTAATCTGTCACTTTATCTTGTAGCCAGTCCAACTCCATCGACATCATTACTACCACAACGTCACAAAAGTCAATAGACTTAAAAACAAGACAAGAAAACCAATCTTAATACCTCAAACTTCAAACAGAGTTTCATTGTCATCATCATCATCACCACCATAAGGTCCACCACCATCCCCATCATCGCTTGTAGTTGCATATGAATCTGATGATGCCAACCTATCATCATCAGTCTTCCCCCTCCTTGACATATCGCTCTTCTTCCTCTGTCTCCTTTGAGTTGGCCTCCTTGTCATTGTCCTCCTATTTAGAATCTTGATCACGAGTTGTTTGGGTTCCAAATTCCACAACATCAAATCCC
Source organism: Amborella trichopoda (assembly GCF_000471905.2). The sequence goes on along the minus strand of NW_006500346.1, from coordinate 193,103 downwards.
AAGGTTCATAGGTGCACCAATCCATGATTCGATCAACATGGGATTAGCGTTTTTGATAATATGGAATCAAGATCGAATGCAAATGTTGAGAGTTTTAGATGTGTTACGCTGAAGGTTATATAGAATGATACAAAAAAGAAAACTATTTTATGATTTTACATAAGTTCATATTGCAATGGTTATAGCATGATTGCAATAATATTATACAATGCTTTATTTTTAATTTTATTTGAAACATTATATTCTTTATAATCTATTAATAATTAAAATAAAAACTGTACTTCTTTTATTCAATGAAGAAGGATGGGTGTCTAGTAAGTCAACTTCAATCCAGAATTCCCCTTTTTTAATGGAATATTTGACTCAAAATTCCTATTAATAGGGGAACCCAAAATGAATGTCTGATTTTTAAAGTTAGCCTCGTCTATTTGGGCTGACATACTCAGGGAGGACCTTGTTTCTAATACTAGGGGCCACTGGGGAACCTTGATTAAGGGCACTCAATACATTGATTCCAATATTAGGGGAAACCCTTGTTTAGGACAGTTGAGAGCCTTGAATACTAGGGGAATGTTGCGTCCTTGGCTAAGGGTGTTCAATACGTGAATTCCAATACTAAGGGATTCTTGTTCAAGGATGCTCTAGTTAGAACTGTGAGTCTTTTGCCATATTGAATCCGTTCCTTAATAATTTCTTACCTCGTCACAAATGGTTTGGAGTGCGATTCTCAACAGGTTGGAATTTTGATCCCCCAACAATTGGCGATCCCTTAGATATGCATTGTATGGAAGGTGCCTCCTATCATAGGTTTCTTCTAGCCTATCTCATTCCCTGATTTCGATTACCAAATTGCTCATACACATACTCCCACTTCCAACAGCGTGCCCTTGGTCTGCTTAAGGTGCTGTCTTTGTGCTGAGGCATATAACATTGATGGTACAATCAGTGACGCAAGGCTACCTCTGTGGCTAAATTGTTTTTTCTTGGCACTGAAATATTAGAGAAAAAGAATTTCACCACTTCTTGCCTGAGATTTGGAGCACTTCAGAGTTGTGTTTAGGGTATGAGGCTCCCTGAACTGGCCTTTATGACAATCTGACAAACAACCAAAGATGTATCATGTATCCAAGCAGTACTTGTTACTTTTAAGTTTGAATTGGAGATGGAGGGCTTCGTTTATCATTATTCTATGGTAAAGCAATGGTTTAAATGACAATGTTTCTTGTGACCATTGGAGAGCTTTTCAGAGTATATGTAGGTCTTGATGCCTGGTCTTTGGATATCCAAGACCATTTCAACAGAATGATGTTGGCACAATGACAAATTGTCGTGGTTATTGGCTTAGTTTTCATATCTCGATCTTTTTATATTGCCTGTGCACCAATAACTTTAATTGCTGGTTTCTGTCCCCAATTTGTGTTGTTACCACTTGCCTTAGTTGTATGTGCGATTTGTCTCCTGGTTTTCAACCATTCCTCAATTATGACATTCAACTATCTGTAGCAGATATTCTTAAAAAAAAAAAAAAGGAGAAAATTTTGCTTTGGCTCTCAGAAATGAAAGTTGTGTAATCTTATATGTAATTTCCTCGCATTGTGTATGCTAGGAGTTTTGGTCGTTTACTATACTGGTTTCGTTAAGAAAAACTGGATACACTGCACAATTCCTAATAATAAATTTTTTGGCAGGTAGAAGAAAATATTTGCAAGTTTGCAAAGAAGGGTTTAACGCCTTCTCAAATAGGCGTTATTCTTCGTGATTCCCATGGAATTGCACAGGTTAAAAGTGTTACTGGAAATAAGATCTTACGGATTCTGAAGGCTCATGGTACGGGCTTTGCATGTTGCCCTCTGTATCATTTTACTTGGGTTATGGAATTACACTGTCCTTCGTATTTTTTATAAAGATTTTCCCGCGAAAATCTCAATCAGAATATGTTTATCAGGTCTTGCTCCGGAGATCCCAGAGGATTTGTACCATCTCATCAAGAAAGCGGTGGCCATCAGGAAACACCTTGAGAGAAACCGAAAAGATAAGGACTCCAAATTCAGGTTAATTTTGGTTGAGAGCAGGATTCATCGCTTGGCTCGATACTACAAGAGGACTAAGAAACTTCCACCTGTGTGGAAATAGTGAGTCATTTATATTATTTGTGTGGTCTTTCTGATTGAAGCATTTGCCTCCTGTTTTAGTATTTTCTTATGCAATTGCCTCTTGTTTTATTTTCTCTATGAATCATCTTTTCATGATATTCAAGAATTAGATTCACCACGTGATAGTTACAGTTACTTGTGGTATACTTTAAGCAACAGCACAAGTATGAACAGAAAGCAAATATATTTCCACAAACCCAAGAGGGACGATGGTGTACTTGTGGAATCTATTTTTGGATACTTGTGTCATCTGGGCTCTACCCTTTAATGGTGGAGTAGGAGCTTAGCAGCATGAGTGTGCATGAGCACTGCCTCTCCTTCATCACTTAGTTTTTGTTGGGTAGATAACATCCCTTAGTTGTATTAAGCATATAAACAGTGTTGCATTGACAGCAATACAATGTCGTATCTAGTATGTGTCTAAAGTATTTAGTACTTCGATGTAAAAAGCTGATACAACAAGAGATGTCCACATAACTATTTTGAATATGGATATGGTTTCTATGAGTCCCCAGACTCATATGTAGAAATGTTGCCCTCCTTAATAATCCATTTTTTAAATAAATTTTGACCGTAAGGAACATACAATCCTAACTTGGAGTGATGTTTTGAGTCTTTTAGGGTGTGTTTGATTTGTTGAGAGTGGAAATCCCAAATTCCACGAAATCAAGCTTCCATGTTTGTGAGGGGCCTTCACAAAAAGGCCCCACTTGTCGAAGACACGACATCCTGCGTCTTCCACTTTTTGTGGAAGAGGGTGCTGTAGCAGCCCCGTCTTCCTTTTTTTAAGCACGTTCTTAGAAACCTGTTTGCAGGTGTGCATGAAATGCTTGATACTAATCCATACCATATATATGTCAACCATGCCATGCCATGCCATGTTTTATATGTAAAAAAGGAGACATGCCATACGATTGTTGTCCTGAAGGTTTAACCTAAACCTTTTCCAACATGCCAATGCCTGTCCATTGGTATTGCTGGCAACTATTTTCCCAATCCCATTCCTATTTGGAAAACGAATTACATGAAATTCACAAAGCTTGTAGAGATGGACAGATTCTACATGGTAATTTAATTGAGAATAAGAACTGCCATGCTTGCACATGTTTTGTCTTACTGATCTGTTGAGTATGAGACCTTGATGTTGTATAACGTTGGATTAAGATCTTGTGGTGTATATATATCTTCTTTTTTTTTTGTATATAATGCTGGAGATATATGTCTTTGCAAGTTTGTCTGCTATTCTGCATGTACTTGCTGAGTTTCTCATGTATCTGTGTACATCATTTCTGTGGACCAAGTGGTGACCACTTGATCCATTTAAGGTTTTTCCATGACATAGTAGCTTTAAGAACTTGTTGATTCAGGAAGAGGAGCACTCTGCAATTATGTGATGCACCCTTAGTATTTCATACTTACTGTGATTATCAATTATAACACGTGTTCTACTGGTTTGCAGTGAATCAACGACTGCCAGCACCCTCGTGGCTTAGAGCAGTTTTGCTTGGAGTCATATAATTTTGGGAATCTTGGGTTTGCTGAGGTCTTGTGGGTATTACGCTTATGCAATCTTTGGAAAAAATCAGCTTGGTTACAGTGCAGTCCAATTTTAGTGTATTGGTTTAATACTTGTGTCCAGAGGATTCTTTGGATGATGTTCGGATCCTAAACTATGGGTTATTTAGGCCTTTTTTGAACTTAGCTGATCCTTGTTTGAGTGTTGAATCTAGAATGTACTGCTTTTATTGGTGGATTTAAATTTCACCCAAAGATTTTCCTTATCTAGATATAATTGCCTGCCTCTGCATCTTTTCTATGTGTTTTTATGAGTTCAAGGCATCAACAAAAAAAAAAAAAGAGGAGAAAAACCTAAGCTCAAGCTTAGGAAACTGATTGATTCTCTGTTTTCGTTTTATTTAAGCAACTGTTTTGTATGAAATTTATATGCATATTGTAAGAAAATGTTTAATAATAGGAAGCCGTGGCTTCTAGTTACTGTATCACTTCTTGTGTTGTTTAAGTGGAAGTGCTATGCTATTTTAGAAGCTATGGTTTTCCATGGCGTCCAAAACAGTGTTGATCAGGAAGCTTATACTTCCATACTACCCAATGGAAGCTATAGCTTCTTAAGCGAGTAGAAGATCGAACAAGCCCACCAATCAACGCCCAGTAGTGATGGTTGTTTGGTCAACCCATTAAGGTGGCTGAGTGAATCCTTTCCGTCTCCTGATAATTCTCTCTAGTTTGCCTTTGTATTTTTACATCAAACTGTTGTGGATATTATTTACAGGTCATGGAACGCTACAATAAACGGTCCTGTGACGCATCTCTTTGGAGCATTTTTCCCTTTGTACTCATCTTGCTATAAGCACCCCTGGTTTTCTTAGATTTAATCACAACCATGAACATTTTCCTTACTTCATACCCTGGGGAGTTTTATTGGGTTTGTATTTTGGTTTTTAGGGGCCCAAATGGGGAATGTATACTATGTACAAGGTGGTCAAAATTAATCTTGACCATGTGAAATTAATCTTGACATTGACCAACCTCAAAGTTGAAAATAAATTTTTTTGGTTGCATTTATTTCAGAAAAGTAAGCACCCTGCCAATGGTTATGGTTGGGACGTTTTTTATCTAAATAAGATGCTCATCTGAATTTTGGAGTTTTGGAGTGTAGTTGTATATTTATAAATATAATTAAAGAAAAATAATTTAAAAATATTTTACATATGAAATTAGAAAATAATATGACAATTTGATTGGTTAAATCTGCTCATCGCATTTGCTGGAATATGAATTCCTTAGTGTAGGTTGAGACTCGAAATCCAAGAGTAGGCAGGCGTTTAAGGTTGGTTGACATGATCATTGAAATTCCAGACACCATTTCAGTGTTCGGTAAGAATTCGTCTCTTCATTTTGTTCATGATATGTTACCTTAATTTTAACAAGGAGAATAAAAGGGAGGAGAAAATAATGCATATATATGTTATTTTTAACATTAGTATAGAAATACCGTGAAGTTTCCATTACATGCATATCTATTTTTTTCCCTTCATAATAATTTTTTTGAAATGACAGAACTGCCTTTTTTGGTTTTCAAGTACCAAAATGTTCAATGTTTTCGGTTATTAAACTACTAAAAATCTAATTAATTCAGTTTTTCAAAATCCAATAATTTGAACTATTTGGTTATTGAAAAATCGAAGAGGGTAGATCCATCAATTTTTTTTAAAAATATTACATAGGAGAAATAATGGGTATACATGTAATGACATAAACTTCTCTGCATTTCTGTAATAATGTCAAAATGAACCGATATGTACGTTAGTTTTTTGAAAAAAAAAAAAAGAAAGCTTCGATTTAAGCATAAGTACAGCATGAGTGACATGTGGAGTTATGAGTTTTGTTCCTCTCCCTCCTAATAACGAAAAATTGTACGAGTTTGTTTTATGCTGATGATGGACCAAGAAGTGCGATACCATATCCCCGATGGACCAAGAAGTGCGATACCATATCCCCAACAAACGTTCGCCAGGTGATATTTATGAGACTTGCGAATTCAATTCAGACCTCCTCAGCAACTCCTGATTCTTCTTTATCTCTTATCCTCAAATTAAGTATAAAGTTTCCGGAAGGAAAAATGAGTAGTAGTTGGGGAGAGGCTTGCATGAACATAGGGTTGTTGATGTAGCTGAAAATTTACCCCCAACCGACAACCGGTTGCGTTCTTGATATAAACAAAACTGAGAAAAAAACCGTAAAAGAGTATAAATGTGGGGATTTGAGCGCTCTGCCATGCACCACAAGCATAAGAAAGAGAGGAAAGAAAGCTAGAAACGCTTTTTCTTTTTAATGCTTAAACTTCAATTTTTTTTATTCAACCAAAAAAATCACCCAACAACCGTACATCCCCTTTTTATTTCCTTACACCTTGAAGTTGTCTACAGAGAGAAAATATTGAAAAAATAAAAAATAAAAAATAAAAATTTTGATGTAGAGATGAATTTTTTTTTGTCTGTTTTTTATTCTTGTGGGGTAAGGCCGCGGACATTTTCATTTCTCTGTCTCAAACGCAGCTACATAACATTGAAAAGAAGGGATGGTGGGGCCATTTCAATGTCTTTCAAGGCAATTTTGAGGTCAAATGAGAAATAAGAAAAGGTTCTTAACAAGAACGAAGCCGCCATCCACCTAACTCTCACCGAGCGCATAGGGTTAGCCCTCAAGATGCATTTGGCCAGATGCAACGTAGCGCCAACTGACCCTGCCATAACCCTCAACAAATACAACCTAACTACCGCACGCACGCACGCACGCTCGCTTGCCACCAAACTCATGGAAAGGAAGTGCGCAGGGCAGGGGCGGGTGGGTAGGTATGGCGGGTCCCACACACAGTGAGGAAGGGAGGGGCGGGCGGCGCTCCAATTCTGACTCACACGCCCGCGCCCGCGCCCGCGCCCGCGCCCACGCCTACCTCAATCACTACTCTACTCTACTCTTTTTCTTCCATTATCGTTATGAAATAAGGAAGCAGTAGTAGTAAATTAGCTATAAATGATCAAAAGAGGAGTTGGTATCCCTGATCTCTCTCTCTCTTCTGCAATTTAATTCCTCTCTCTCTCTCTCTCTCTCTCTCTCTCTCTCTCTCTCTCTCTCTCTCGCATCGCCCGCCTGGTAAGATGGCGGCTACATGTTTCCAGGCCACCGTTGCCAAGCCTTCTATTCTCTCCCACATTCAAAACAACAACAACAATGAATTTGTGGTCGTAGACCTTGCAGCAGCTCCCACCAGGAGGAAGATAACCTCATTGAGACTCAGTTCCCCATCATCTCCCTTAGGCGGCCTTAGTCGGAGGCAGGGGATTATTAGGGTTAGGGCTTCTGCTCTGGCATCTCCATCAAAGGAGGAAGAGTTGGTGTTGGAACCCATTAAGGAGATCAGCGGAACTGTCAACCTTCCTGGCTCCAAATCCCTCTCCAACCGTGTCCTCCTCCTCGCCGCTCTCTCCCAGGTATTATTTCCCCCTTTCTTCCTCCTCTTCATTTGTCATCACTCGAAACTCGAAACTAATCTAATCGCTTATGTTTCGTGCCCTTTCCTCCATTTCTCCCTCTTGAGATTGTGTTAACAGCTTAGAGAGAAAAATAAATAAAAGAAAAAAAGAGTCAATCTTAGAGGACCTAATTTAAAGGAAACCACACACTGAAGAGATGCTTGGACCGACTCAATTTACCATATGCAACAAACCCTAAGCCAATCGCCAAATTCAACACTCATATGCTGCTGGATTCCCTTGAATTTAGATGGTTGTGTCACTAGGCCCTCTTACATCACTTTTATGACAGCAATCCAAATATAATATATCAGCTAAATACTCTGTGAAAGGATATTAAGTTTTCTTTCGCCATTATCACCGAATGGCCCTTTCCAATTTTCATATTTTCTCTATTGAACCTTTGCAGGAGCTTTCGCACAGTTGTTTTCTGCTCGTGACTCTCTGTTTTTTAGTATATGCTGTCCAAACTAGAACCTAATGTCTCTTAATGGCATTTTATCAGATTAGACTCCCTTGTATTCTTGTCTTTTACTATTAAACAGCTCATTCCATTTGCCTGTTCTACCCATCTTTGATGAGGCGTTCAGGTCATTATCTGCCGATTCATGCGAATTATTAAGTTGTAAGGGTCTCCATCCCATGCTTGATCATCTAATGGAGATTCACATTGTGATGACTGGATCGAGACTTCTTTCTTATCCCTTAACAAACCATGAGAGGCAATTGATAAGTTGTCTTTTCCTAATCCTGGATGCCCAAGTTTCATTTGTGAGCATACCACTTTCGTGTCCAACAAAGTTGTTATTTAGATGATACATCCTTCTTTGTTAAGATATTTCTCTCTATTATTTTCTTTCAGGGAACTACTGTAGTTGAGAACTTATTAAACAGCGAAGATGTCCATTACATGCTTGGAGCACTGCGCACCCTTGGTCTGAATGTGGAAGCGGACGCTGTGAATAAAAGAGCAATTGTTGAAGGCAGTGGGGGCCACTTTCCAGTTGGGAAGGATTCAACTGAGGAGGTCCAACTCTTCCTGGGAAATGCAGGAACAGCAATGCGTCCATTGACAGCTGCAGTCGTTGCTGCTGGAGGAAATGCGAGGTCCCTTCTATGCTCACATTTGTTGATAAAATTGTAGAAGTTACTGTCATATAAGAACATGATTTGAAACACTATTTTTTTTACTTATCTCCTTCAGATATGTGCTTGATGGAGTTCCAAGAATGAGAGAGAGACCTATTGGTGACTTAGTCAGTGGTTTGAAGCAGCTGGGTGCGGATATTGGTTGTGTGTTTAACACTGATTGTCCTCCTGTCTATGTTAATGGAAAGGGAGGTCTTCCTGGGGGAAAGGTGAGCTATTTTCATAGTTTCTCACTGTATAGTATGTTTAGAATATATATTAATTGGAAATTTCCAACCTTTTCTGCAAATAGCTAAGACTAGTAAGAAAGTTATATATATATAGGGAAATGCTGGCGTAGGCCTTCTAGTCTACAACTACATATAGGCCTAACGGCCCAGATTCAATCCGGGCCAATGTGACGGATACGACCTCATTTCGTATTTTAATTTTTTTTTCTGCAAATCCAAATCATGTGAAATCTTAGGTATATATATATATATATATATATATATATATATATAGTAGGTAGTGATCTAATACAATGGTTGTATCATAGTATAATGCAACCACACTTCTAGAAAACCATGTTTGTGGTATTTGTATGATACAAAATTTTGCACACACACTCTCTTCATCTCAATATTCAGTCCCAAAAAAAAAAAAATCGATTTGAATCCTAGATATGGTCAAAATGAGTCCCCTCCAACAATGAATCTAGATCATTCATTTTGTGAATTTCAAGATCTTAGCCTTTACAAGCTCAAAATCATTTTTTTCGTTTTTTACATTGTTCATCTAATGATAATAAAATCAGCTAAAAAAATTGGACAAGAAAAAATCCTCCTAAGTCCTAGATCGAAGCTTCTTATCAAAATGGACGGTCTATGTTAATTGGGCTAAAAAAATACTTTTGAGGTTGTGTTTTCAATTTTTTTTTTTTTGTTATTGTTCATTAGAATGAAAAGACTGTATATTCTAAAATTTGGATCACATAAATGACCCTAACATGGTTTTTGAAGATTGTTGCATTATATTACAATACAACTGGAATGATTTCATGCAACAGTTGTATAGTAATATAATGCAACCATACTTCTAGAAAACCATATTTAGTACATTTGTATGACCTCAAATTTTTCACACACACTCCGTTCATCCCAATAATCAATACCAAAAAAATAAAATTCAATTTGCACCTTAGATATAGTCAAAATGAGCGCCCTCCAACAATGAATTTCAACCATCTATTTGGTGAATTTCAACATATAGACCTTTACAAATTCAGAATCAATTTTTCACTTTTAGCATTGTTAATCTAATGGTACTAAAGCAATCTAAAAATTTTGGAAAGAAAAAAATCCTTCTGAGGCCTTGATCTAAGCATCTCATTAAAATGGACGGCTTATATTAGTTGCACTCAAAAAACATATTTTGCAATGTATTTTCAAATTTTTCTTTTTTGTGATTGTTCATTAGATTGAAAACAACGTATATTTAAAAATTGGGGTTAAACAAATAAGTTTAACATGACTTTTGAAGGTTATTGAATTATATTACTATACAACCGTTCCATGAAATCACTCCCTCTATATATATATATATATATATATATATATATATATAGGAAA